>MKEJ01093362.1:0-20292 GCA_001753735.1 Embelia ribes
TGTTATAGAATTGCTAAGAGATTTCTACAACGTACCTATTGTGCAAATGCAATCCTTGGCAAAGCTCGGGATTAACACCCTAAATCCTCCTCCTCACGGCTCGTCTCCTACAAACGAACCTAAAAATGAAAATTGATTGTCAAAGCGTAAGTATAATATCAATTCACCCTTTAATTAAATTTTTTATGAATTAGGACAAATTTGGGTATGAACAATCTGAAGGGTTTGTAATAATTACTTACTTAAAAAAAATGAGGGTAAGGTAAGGAGTCTGAACCCGTTATTTATTTTTCTCCTGGCCTTCTCATCCTCTCAAATCGAGCAAATTTTGGGCAAGGGTGACTTCTCTTCTTCCTCATCCACTCTCTCTATTAAATATAATCTATTATTATACATAATAGAAATGGAGATAAGGGAGAGGGGGAGAAGAAAAAGGTGATACCTTTCCATTCCACTTCTATTTAATTGCAATTTAGTCATCCAAGTTTACTATTCATCCGAATAAATCCCCTTTTATTTTTAGGGTATTACATTAGAATTAGAGTTGCTTAATCCTACGGAGTCCTAACATTCGATAGAATACCCAACAGTGAGACATGGGGTAATGGCGTAGAGGATGGATAGTGGAAGCATATATAGTATGAATACTATGGAGATGACTGGACTACCAAATGAGGCGAGGTAAGCCATTATCGATTGGTAATTTAAATTGTTATACAGTTAATTGAACTCAATGGTGGGGTGCTGGTTGAGAGTATTGATTGAATTTCAAGGATGGCTTTGATGGGATTAAATGCTTCAACAACCCTAAGCTAGTAGAAATTGGCAGTTAGATGTCCCATGTGTACTTATCGTGGAGAAATTGGATTGAGGACCCATGATTGGCCAATCCAATTGACCTTTTAATTAGGATTTAAATAGTGGTATTTTGGATATTTAGATGATGGAACCACTATAGGATTCTCTAGGGTGAATAAAAAGGGGATGATGTATCATATCATTGTTTACCTAGTGTCGAAATGACATTGAGGGTTGTCGGGTTATCATTAATGATGGAACTATGGAATTCAACTGTGGAAGTTACCAGTAAATTTGTTGTTACAATTTGGTGGTATGAAAATGCTTGCAATATATGGGTTGTCGTGATGAGAGAAGCATGGTTGGAATTTATTATGATGAGTTCAAAGTAGACGTTTGTAACTATTTCTTAATATGGTAGAAACTTCGGAGATGAAGTTTATTCTTTCAAGGGGAGAGTTGAAGGCTAAGTAAAACATAGTGACCACTTGTAAATAAATCAAAACGGAAACTGAAAATAATTAGTTTTTCCAATTCCAAGTTCTTTTCTTTTTACTTTCTTTCATTCTATCAAATAGAGAGAAAAGGTGAGAGAAAAGAGGAGAGGTTGGCCACACAAAATCCAATGGATTGTAGGGGAATATCGACTCAATCAACAATTTAAAGGCGAATTCGAAACCACCTTCTCGTTCTCATTGTGTTGAGGCAAGTTTCATCCTTTAACTCTTCGGACTTAATCAGGCCCGTTCAAGCCATAATCAACCAAAACCTATTCAAAATGTTGATTTATATGCAAACTATTGTTGTTAATGGAATTGTTCATTAATTGTGTATAGGATTCATTATTTTATTGGTTAACCTTCGGATGGTGACATTTTGGGCTCATCTTCGAGTTTTCTGAGAAAATCTCTTCATGTTTGTTAAGGTGCCTAGCACAAATCGAACCTAAATCTATTGAAATACATATGTTAGATGTCATTTCTGGTGATGAGCAATGTATTTGGATGATTTTTGACACTTTAATTGTCTACTACTGGAACTGTCGTGACCGAAGTATTACTGTTCGAACGGTAGTAGGGCTTCCATTTGAACGACATTAGTTGGGACATCATTCGAATTGTAGAAGTATTGTTGTTCAAATGACGTAAACTAGATAGCTAATTAATATTATTCCCATGCCTTAACTAATTTCTAATAAAACTAAAATTTCAAATGGGCAAAGGAGAATAAACTTATACATCTAATTGGATATGTTAATTAAGGTAAAAATGTATTAGTAACATATAAGAACCCATATTTTTTAGGTTCAATTGGTTGTTGAGACGAACGTCTTTGATTTGATTAGTTGTAAGCCTTGGAAATGTTAGTCCAAGGTTCACTGTAATAGTAATTGATTAGTATGTCCTTGATTTGATGATATATTGTGATAAGTTGTAGGCCTTGAAAATGTTAGTCCAAGGTTTATCTAATAGTAGTCGATTCGTATGTCATTGATTTGATGATGTATTATGATGAGTTGTAGGCCTTGGAAATATTAGTTCAGGGTTCATAGTAGCAATCACCGGTTTAGGCCTTTAGAGCACACTTATACCAAGGCACGATTGACTACGAGTCATCGGCTTATGCCTTCGGGGTACGTTTATTCCAGGGCACGACAAATTATTATGGGCTATAGGAGGATATAAATCCCATGGTTATCATTGGTGCCATTTATCTAGGAGTACATTTTGGCTACAGTGGTTAGTACTATTTTGACCGGGTTCCAATACGGGAACCCAAGATAGTTAAGGCTATCCACAAGCCTTTACGCATAAAGTCTCAGAAGAACATATATTCCGAATGGGAGGACATGTATTCCAAATAGTCATGTGAGTTGTGTCGATATGTTATTTTTATGTATCGATGAATGTACATTTGGCTATGGTTATAGAAAGTGTGTTTACCTATGTAGTTATTTGCATTCATGTCATTTATTGTCATTTCCGTATTTCAATAGATTTGAATTCTTTATGCTCGTATCTGCTTGGTTGCATTTTTGCACTATTTCTTATAAAATGCAAACATAATTGAGGGCTGGAGGTCAAGAGACTCAAGATTAGGAAGTGTGCTCACTTGAGATGGCTTGTGAGGATGTTATTTTTATTTTTATTATGTTCTTTGGAAAGTCGTAGGCCATTGGTCATGATTATGTTTTTCGACAGTTTAAAATAAAGATGTAAGACCGATAACATGATAACAAGATCTAGTGCATTTTGTTTAATTGTCTTTGGATTTCGTTAATTTCAATTATGAGATATTTATTATTTGAAGAATTGCTTACTATAATTTGTGATAGATTGCTATGTATAATTTCAGGGCGTTACAAAACAAGCAAAAGAAATTAAAATAATTGAAGTGTATCAATCTCGATTGGATGAGTTAACTTCCATTGGACAAGATAGGATTTCGTCCGAATGAGTAGGGCTGGTTAAGAATTTCCTTTTTTGGCCTTTAATGCCTCAATTGTTATCTTAATTATATTATTAAATTCCAAATTAAGATGTAAAGAGAAGATCCAAGGGCTAGGATTTAATCTTATCACCCTGTGAATCATAAAACCCTAGCCTTTATAGGTTATCAAGCCTTTTGTGCTTTTGTTTTTTCATTTGGAGACTTTTGGAGATTTTTCAGATAGCAATTGTGGAGGTGTGACAACTCTGTAGCCTTGTTGTCTTCTTCTTTACAATTGTAAAAGTACTCGTAACCTTTCAATATTAATAAACATTGCAGATTATTTGTTTTAAGATTTGTTTTTATATTTCAGTTTATTTTTTTGATTAATAAGTTTATTGAAAGATTATTTGTTTAGTTTTAGTTATCGAGTTGAAGTTTTCTATTTTCAGTATTATTGCATTATTTGGTATAATTATGTTTTATTTTGAAATTACTATTATTGAATTCATTATTTTTGTTAATTTAGATATGGTAGCTAAATATCCTTCCTGCCCTAAGGTGAGGAAGATAGTTAATCTATCTATCCCCTGATGAGTAGGAATTAAACATGATTTTATAATCGTGACCAGAATTGATTAGTATTCATTATATGATTTTTAATTTGTTTAATCAGCTTAGAAATCACTTAGACGTAATTATGATATCTGACAAACACCCGATGACACCCTAAGTTGAAATAAACAAGATTTAACGCACTGGGGAATTAATAACTAAATTTACAAGGATGTTTAATTAATACGAGTTAAGGGAGAAAACTACAATTGGATTCGCCAATAAAGGGCAAAATCTTAGTTTAATTGTTTAAGAAGTTTTGAATTAATTACTTATTTATTTTCTTATTTTCCTGGAATTTAGAAATTCCCATTATTTTAATTAGAATTGAATTGCCTGAAAGGATTAAAGCTTAGTAAATTGAATTAAGTTTAAGAGTTCCCTAGGATTCGATATTTGGTCTTTCCAAGAAAATTACGATTGCCCCTAGTATACTTGCTAGATATCCTTTATGTGCCAGTCTAGCAAGCGATCAAGGCCGGTCTACTTTGGTTTCTGTAGGCTGGGTTGTAGTACCAGGGGTTTGGTCAAAGTGATTTTTATATGAAAAAGATTGGGTTTGGGAAATATTTTGAGGGGTTTCATTTTATTTGGACAAAATGGCTAAAGGTCTGGAATCGGTATGAGGAAGAGTCGGCAAAAAACATAAGAGTTAAATGTATAAGGAATATTGTGGGACATATTTTTATAAGGTTTTTTTTTTTTTTTAATTTTATATCTCATGAAATAATAATTTTTTTTTTATGGTAAGGTCAAAAATGCGATAGGCACTATGATTGGTTGGGTATCCAAGAAAAATACACGGGCTAACCCGTGGTTGAAATTTATCCGGATTTTCTTTTAAAGTTTAAATAAATAAATAAATATTACACAAACAAGCAAAGGCTGGTAGATGCTTGTAAGAATGTGATTTATTATAGATAAAGACTGTTCAAAAGAGGATTTATGCTTTAGTATAGGCATAGGCTTCCTATATATACATTCTCTCAGCCAATGTAATGGTAGATTGGTGTGGAAGCGTAAAAACAAAGACTCAAGTTAAAAACATATTTGTCATTTAAATTTTATTATTATTATATATAAAATACATTAGTTTAGTTTGGGACATTATTATTATTATTATTATTATTTATCTCACAGTCCAGAGATACTTTTGTAGCCAGCAGAGCAAAGGAGTAATTTGGTTTCCTAAAATGAGAATGGGAGTCAAAGGCACGATGATGTCAAGTGCTCACGAGTGTCCAGCACACTTATAAACGGTGTCGCTTCTGACCGGGTCAGCTCATCACCTCTTTTCCTTTCTCTCTCACTCCATTTCTCACATATCTATCTATCTATCTATCTATATATATAAGAGAATAGAAAGACGAATTTTTCCATCTTCCTAGACCCCTCAAAGCTATAAACTATTTACACACACGCTGATAGAGAGAGAGAGAGAGAGAGAGAGAGAGAGAGAGAGGCATCCCCACCATTACCGCCGATCATCTCAAAGGCCACACACCAAGATGGAAATGAAGATCTAAATCACGATCTGATCTGTGTTACTGATTTGCATTTTCTGGGGATCTGATTTTGTATTGCTTCGGTCAATGTGCAATTAGGGTTCCTAGGTTCTCTAATTGGGGATTTTGATTGCAATTAGGGCTTTTGGGTTGTCTAATTTGGTAGAAATGTGTGGGATCTTCAGCTAGGGTTTTAATTGATTCGAATTTTTATTCCAATTGCTTCGGCCAATGTGCAATTAGGGTTTCTGGGGCTCTCTAACTTGGGGGAAGTATGTGGAATTTCAGCTAGGGTTCGATGATTCATAATTGCTAGGGTTATGGTTTTTTCGGATCTTAATTCTAATTGTTCCGACCAACGTGGAGTTAGGGTTTCTGGGTTATCACTTTTGGGGAAATGAGTGGGATCTTCAGTTAGGGTTTGTTGAAAAGGCACGATCTGTGGGTCTTTAATTGTTATTTTTTTTTTAATTTCAATTGCTTCGACCAATCAGTAATTAGGGTTTCTTGGTACTCTAATCTGGGGGAATTGAGTGGCTTCTGCTAGGGTTTGTGTTAAAAGGCCTCGTCCTTGGGTCTTTAATCGTTCTGTTTTGCTATTGTATGAAGATTTGGGGATGCTGTTTATTCTTCGAAGAAGACGAAGAGGACGAGGATAGAGTAGGCAAAAAAATAATGAGTGAGAAACTGGAGGATGAGGAGGTGGGTGGGATGAACGAGAGAGAGGCGCAGCCAGGCGATGTTGGTGAGGATGTTTTTGGGAGAGAAGGGGCTGCTGGCCCTAGCAATGGGGCTTCTAGTAGTGGATTAATGAACGTTGATTTGAATGTGGGATCAGATGAGGCTGTTTCCGCATTTGAGGGAGAGGAGAGAGTGGAGCAAATTCAAGTTTGTCAGTATAAACGTGCTAAAGTGCATTCCAATTCCACGTGAGGGCTTTTTCTTTTTCTAATCACATAATGTGCTACCTTCTTGTCATATATTTGACTTTGTCTTTACACAGCGAACATATGTTACTCTATTTATGCGAGATTGCTGACCATACTCATGTTATTTCCTTTGTACAAGCCTTAATAATATTGGGGCTAGCAAACCCAATCAAAAAGGACGAGTTTTTCTTACTTGCAGCCCATAATCGATCTTGTGCTTCGATCATTTTGTTGAAAAGAATCTAGTACCAGACTAGTGTTAGTGTCGCAATTTACCCTAGTTGATCTGAGTTTCAACTTGTTCAAGCTCAGCTAAATTGGCTTTTACAATTTAACAAGCTGATTGGCAATAAGACCATCAACGAATTTTCTTAGTAAAAATTTGTGATGATATGCTAATATGATTGCTAGCCTGGATGACCATGTAGCTGGCATGCCTAGTAGGAAGTCAATATACGGCTGTACTAACAAAGAATCCACCTTTTTTCTCATATAAACAATAAAGCAATTTAAAGTACTTTGCGCATGTTTTGCATTCATTCCTTTTTTTCTTGTTGTGTATTATATCATGGATCAGAAGTATAATTTAGGAAAGAATGTGAATTATCTATTAACTATGAAATTGAAATCATTGATGATTTATGAAAAGGATGACTAAGCGGAAGGACTCTTAATGTTTTTAGAATCCCATCTTATTTGGGTAAGTTGAATATGATCTATATTAGAAACCACAAATTGAGGTTACCGCATTGGGGATGCCCATCATTTAGAAACCTTGAACTGAGATTAGAGCTTTTTCAATGCCCTTTCTCTGAATTAAAGAATTTTGTAGTCTCTTCATTTTGTTGTACTATGGTTCATGTGATATCTATCTAGTACTGCTCTTGGTCTGAAAATACCTCTTCTAATTTATTGAACATATGTTTCCGTGGGGAATTTGGTTTAGTGGTTTTGTTGCTGCATTTTGAATTTATGGTCAATTTTAGCTCGTTGTGGTTAAATATAATGCTGAACATCTTCTCAGGGACTGGAAGTATCATCTTTCTGCCTTGGCTTCTTCAGACGCAGACAGGTGTGGATTCCTCCAGATGGACCTGAAGCATAATGACTGTTATAACGAGAATGAAACTTCTAACTTCCTTTCGCTCATGACCAGTGGGATTGATGAGAATTCCTTTAACGCAATTGGTGTGAGAGATGATGTTGATGGCTGTAATACTCCTAGAGTGGAAGACTTGGAAGTTCAGATGGATCTTACTGACGACTTATTACATATGGTAATAATTGTCTTAGTTCGTTTGGATATTGTTTGTCTTTTTCTCACTGTAGGTTGTGACTGATGATACCGTGTTGGTGTTACTTTGTATCAGGTTTTCTCGTTTTTGAAGCACACCGATCTTTGTCGGGCATCCATGGTTTGTAGGCAGTGGCATGCAGCTAGTACTCATGAAGAATTCTGGAAAATTTTGAACTTTGAGAATAGGAACATATCTGTCAATCAATGTGAGTATCATGCTATGTTTTGCTACTTCAGTTCCCAAATATTGCTTACGACTTCTTAGCAATATATATGAATATTAAAGGGCTCTGCCTTGGGACACCATTAGTGGCTATGATACAAAATTACAATTTAGCACTGACTTGCTAATTATTTCCATAAGTGAATTTTTCATTTTTAGTATCCGTGACATATCCTTTTGATTAGGAAAACATGTGCACACCTCTTCGTTGCAGAAGATGATGCCAATACGTCTAGACCACTTGTTATTCATGAAACTTTATTAAAACAACTGGTTGTGATGCATTACTATTTTGAATTAAATAGAAAAAAGTATTTTTTTAGAATAATGATGGTGAGTTGTATTTCTATGTGATTTCGTTTTTCTCCTTCACGGGGTTTGTGCCAAATTGTTATTTGGTGAAACCTTATATTACTGTGTTGTACACTTAATGTGATACTTGTGTTGAAACTTCCAATTGAAAAGCTTTGCCAGTTTTTTTATTCTACTTCTTACAAAGGGGGGAAATTTTGAATTTCAGTTGTTTGTATGTCTTCATATTAAAAAATTCATTATAGAAAATAAATTTGGTGTTTGGGTTGGCGGATTTGAGGCTAGCGGTGAAAGAAACCTACTGCTGTTGACGAATCATGTATAAGCACTTGGAGATGTTATTCATGTGCCTTACTTTTTGGTTATCTTGCTCCTGCGGAGGGATGGTATTGCTTTTTGGAGGCTGCTTTCGTTTTTTACCAATGAAAAACATATAGTGGTGTGGTGTTTGATAAAAGAAAAGGTCGTGTTTTCCAACATTTGCTTCTACTTTTTATGGGGTGCTCTTAGAAATTCCTTTGGAGTTGCTTTTAAAAGCTGATTTGTTTTTTTGATAACTAATTACAAAAATACCCTAACAAATACTAGTTACATTCCCAATACATATCTACTTTGGTCTAGTTGCAAGACAGAAATTTTTTTCTCTTTTTTACCAAACACCACAATACTTCTCAAAGCAACTTATAACATCTATTTTCCAAATATTGGGATGCAACCACTTTTACAGTCTACTTTAAAAAGTAGCATCTCAAAGCTGATGTTGAAAATGACCAACATTACCAAACTATTCCTTAGTCTATAGAATTGCTACCGAGCTAGAGAAAGACCAAAGGGGTAGGAAGAGGTAAAGTGAGAGAATTCTAGAACATAAGTGAGAAACAGAGGGATGTCAGAGATGAAGAGATGATCAATAAATATGAGAAAATATAGATATGGGAAGAACGAAGAAAGATGAGGAGTCTGGGAGAAAGAGAACCTGTAGATATTGCAGTGGGGCAGAAGCTGCTGTTATATTGATAAGTGTCCACTTCTTTAAATCTGCACCAGCACAGCCTTATATCTACGGAAATAACTACCGTCAGCAATAACCTAACGGATAGAGATTTTATTCATACAAGTGTATTGGAATTCCTACATATATCCATTCATCATTAGACACGTAAGAGAGAGAGACTATGTACACATAAGAAAGATTATACATTAGGAGTTTTATATAACAACATCAATAGTCTCTCTCCTATGTGTCAACTAATGAGTGGGTGTATGTAGGAATTTCTTACATACTTATATGTATGAAAATTTTGATCCTAGATGGATAGAGAGAAAAGAAAGCATTGAAACTACATCACTTTATTTTTTATTTTTAACATTAGAATTGGGTAGCTTTTTAGTTTGTGGTAGTGGTACGACGAAATGATTTCTATCATCTGTATCTGCAGTTGATGATATATGCCACCGTTACACAAATGCAACTGAAGTGAATTTATATGGTGCTCCTGCTCTTCATATGCTTGCTATGAAAGCAGCTTCATCCTTGAGGTAAGTATGGCCCCTCATCTTTGTGAATGTGTGTATACTTCTGTACCAACTGTAGCTTATATATCTGATGATTCTCAGGAGCATTGAGACTTTGACTTTGGGCAAAGGACAAGTAGGGGAAGGGTTTTTCCAAATTGTTACTGATTGTCATTTGTTAAAGAATATGGTCATCAGTGATGCTACCCTTGGGAATAGTATTCAAGAGATACCTATTTGCCATGATAGATTGAAGCATCTTCAAATTATGAAATGCCGTGTGCTGCGCATTTCAGTGAGGTAATATATTGATTAAGAATTGGATGGATCTCATATTCAACTACCAGTGCTGACGTTGTTGTACTATGCATTTTATGTTTTGCAGGTGTCCTTTACTTGAGAGCTTGTCTTTGAAGCGCAGTAGTATGGCTCATGCGGTGCTTAACTGCCCTCTTTTGCGTGATCTTGACATCGCTTCTTGCCACAAGCTTTCAGATGCTGCAATACGTTCAGCAGCAACTTCGTGCCCTCTTCTAGAGTCCCTGGATATGTCAAATTGTTCTTGTGTGACTGATGAAACATTACGGGAGATAGCTGGCACTTGCATTAATCTCCATGTTCTTAATGCTTCTTACTGTCCAAATATCTCTCTTGAAGTCAGTGTTCAACTCTCATCCTTCTGCACTAATTATCAATTGATTATGCCCGTGTATCTTAATGACCTAATTTCTTTTTTCCCGTGAAGTCTGTAATACTACCAACAATGTTGACAGTTCTCAAGCTTCACAGTTGTGAGGGCATAACTTCAGCTTCAATGTCTGCAATAAATCGTAGCTCTATGTTGGAGGTATCAAGCCCCTTAATTTTGCCAGAACTTTGCAGTTTTGGTGTTAGTCGTCTGTTTTGGGGATTGTTCTGCTTGTTACTGCTTTCTATTTTCTTAACTAAATGTGGTGATGACTATGTTGATTTTAGAAGTCTTTGTACTTTTTACCACAAGTAAAAATAATATACAAAGCTCTCAAGCATAAGCAAAATCAAATCTGCCCTTGACAGTATGGAACTTGTTGCAATTAAATTTTAATGCGATGCAGGTATTGGAGCTTGACAATTGCAGCTTATTGGTGTCCGTGTTACTGCATCTCCCACGCCTGCAGAACATAAGACTTGTCCACTGTCGCAAGTATATTGTGCTACCCTTACCTTGTTTCACATATTGGGCTGCATTTTTTAAAAAAAGAGATTCTTACAACTGAAAATGCTGCAGGTTTGTTGATTTACATTTAGGGTGTGCCATGCTGTCATCTATTACAGTGTCAAACTGTCCGTCACTCCAACGAATCAACATCACATCTCGTTCTCTACAGGTATGTATATATATAGAGGGAAAAATACTGACTGCTGCACTGGTAATACTGTTTACATTTATTGAAGATGTACAAATTCTAAGACTTTGTTTTCTCGGATTTATCTTCATACAGAAATTAGTACTGCAAAAGCAAGAAAGTTTGACAACCTTAGCATTGCAATGTCCAAATTTGCTAGAAGTGGACCTTTCCGACTGCGAATCTATAACAAATTCTGTTTGTGGAGTTTTCAGTGACGATGGTGGATGTCCTATGCTAAAAACATTAGTCCTTGATAACTGCGAGGTTTGTAACAGTTCGTTGCTTTTTACTTCTCAGTTTAGTTGAAAAATGAAATAGCATGGTTTTTTGAATTTTAAATTCTTAGTCTTTCTTATTTCTTCTTCCTTATTTTGTGTGCTGAGTAATTACCTATAGATAACGAATGGTTTTAAAACGAATCAAGGAGCCTGCCCCAGAAAATAATGAAGCAGTAGAATTATTGATTCATGTAATTAGTATCTTTTTAAACTGCTTAGAGGTCACAAATACTTCTCAGTTACAGAGAGAGCTGTTGTGATTCTCACGCCTTGCATCAGGATCTGGTCCTATTCACAGTAGGCAGGGGGGTGCATCGGTTGGTTTGGTTTGAGCCAATTGAATTTTATAATTGGAAATCCGAACCGACCGAATCATACTTTCAAAATCAAACCGGTTTGAACCGAATAAACCGGTTTAGTTCAGTTCCACACCGGAAATACCAAATTACAAAAAAAAATTGAAAAAAAAAAATCTACCATGATCAAATTGTTGCAAAAAGAACATTTATCTGAGCAAAAACATCAGTCCTAGCCCTAATGAAGAAAAAGTGTATTTATATTGATATAACCCGGATTGGTTGATTAAAACGAAAACCGAACCGGCTTAACCGAAAAACCCCAATTTTTTAACTACTTAAAGCCAAACCAAATCAAAATTAGAAAAAAATGAACTGAAAGTTCGGTTTCTGGTTTGACCGGTTAATCTGCACACCCCTAACAGTAGGTTCTTGACTCAGATCGCTGAAATGTGGGATCCCTCTCCGGTAGAAAGAAATCATGCAAAAATCATAATAATTAAGAGATGCGTTGAAATGAATGCCTATAATTTGTTGTTATATATGTATATAAACGGCCCACTCATTGATGAACAGTAACTCCAAATAAGGATTCTAGTAACCCTACCGCCATTATACCGGACACTGGAGCAACCATCATGTTGCCTTCTTGTTTTGGTTCTGGTTAACCATTATCTTCCTTTGTGATCCTTATGCTTGATTTACCTTCACTAGTTTACATCTGCTAGGATTTGACAGGCACATTCCATATGTTAATTGGTATTAAGATGGTTTCAATTTCGTAATAATCCTCATATATTGTAAACAATGCAAAACATGAATTGCCATTTTTAGAAGACTATGTGATGATATGTTTTACAGGAATGAGTGCTAAAAGGTGGTTGTTAATATATTCACAAATGTTCTACGCAAGTTTCTATAGGATTTTCAGTTATTACCTTCCTGGTTGATTCTTGTAGAAATTTTGGTACCTCTTGGTAATGTTGGTTATCTTTTATCTTGTGCACCTCTGTAATTGCTGCTTCAATTGCTAAATGTATTGCTCTGAATGCTCATTTTCTTCTTTGAAAATGTTATTTGACTTTTTGTTTGTTTGTTTTTATGGTACTTGATGTTAGTTTGATTTAACTTTGTTCAGAGTTTGACAAATGTGGGATTCCGTAGTACTACTTTAAACAGCATTTCTCTTGCCGGTTGTCGTGGTGTTACTTCTCTCGACCTCAAATGTCCTTGTCTGGAAAAAGTTTCTCTCGATGGCTGTGATCATCTTGAAAGAGCATCATTTTTCCCTGTGAGTGAAGCAATTATATATTTTTCGTGTATGCCGTTCTCTACCCACCTTAGTACAAGAATTTCTGGAAGATGTATTTTCTCTATAATTGTAGTATCTCATGCTATTTATTATTGAACTTCATATACTTCTATTTTCATCCGATGTCATTTGATGCAGGTTTACGGTTTTTGATTTAGTCATAGCAACGCTTTCTTTATAGATGGCCATTTGCAGATTGTGATCGCTGTTGACTTAAACTCTCCATTGACATTAATATAAGTGATGCTTCTTGTTGCAGGTTGGTCTTCAGTTTCTTAATTTGGGAATATGTCCAAAACTGAAGGTGCTTTATATTGAAGCACCACAAATGGTGTTGCTAGAGTTGAAAGGATGTGGAGTATTATCCGAGGCATCTATTAACTGCCCTCTTCTGACTTGTCTTGATGCCTCCTTTTGCAGGTCAACGAATATTTTTCTCTCTCTCTCCACGACCTGTCCCTCCCTTCCTGTGATAAACTCTCCTCTCAAACTTCCAGTCCCCCCCATCTCTTCTGTAACCTTCTGCTGCTGTTTATTCATAATTATGCTGATTCTGTTGTGGTTTGCGTGTGCAGCCAACTGAAGGACGACTGCTTGTCTGCAACAACTGCTTCTTGCCCTTTGATTGAATCCCTCATATTGATGTCATGCCCATCTGTGGGTGTTGATGGACTTTCTTCACTGCGTAGGCTTCTCCGTCTGACCTCCCTCGATCTTTCCTATACCTTTTTGACGAATCTGCAACCTGTTTTTGAGACTTGTATACAGTTGAAGGTGATTTTCTACCCCTCGAACAATTGTTTAACATTAATACAATGCAGTTCCTCTCTTGTTAGATGTGTTATATGCTAGCAATTTTCTTTACCTTGTGGTTGTCTTTATGATCGCCATTATTTATGGGGTTTACACTGGTATGAGATGAATTTGAACTAAATATTTTTGCTTTCACAAGGACTGGTGGTACATTTATCTAGAATCTTTGATAGCTAGATCCAGTGTTGTTAAAAGTTGCGCCCTTAAGGCGCCAAGACCCCTTTTCACCTAGGGGCGCTAGGGACACTCGCTCGAGTAAAGCAAGATGCTAATTATTTTTTTAACAAAATTGGATAATCTCTTAAAATTTTAACATTTTCTTGTGCATAAGTATAGGTTTTTGACTTTTTGTTATAGGTGAGAAGAATTGGTGAAAGCATCTTGGCATGCTAGACATAACTCATTTATATATTTTATACTAGTGATACCTTTGTTGGTACGTAACAGTGATTTGTGATTATAATATGATATCTTAACAATAACATATATAGTAAGATAAAACAAAAAATAGAAAATAAGTATGATGTGAGTGAGGCATTCGCCTTAGGCGCTAGCGCCTCAGTTCAAGGTGCTCGATTAGGCGTGCCTTAGTGATGTCACTCGACTGGACAAAGATGAGGCGCCTTGGCCTCGCCTCACTTGCCTGAGAGCCTAGGCAAGCGCTTGGAGAACTCTTAATAGCACTGACCCTAATGTTACTTGTTTTGAAGAAAAAAATTCAAATTTTGTGGCTAAATCTTTAATTCTATGCATCTTAGCCTTCTTTGTTCATCTTTCGAGTTATCCTTACTAGCAATGACTTGTTATTTATGGATGCCTATATCATATGATGCGATATTTTATACTTCATGATCGAATTTGGTATTGGGTATAGGCATTAATTATATTTATCTATTTGTTTTGTGTGGGTGCATTTAGCTAGGTTAATTTATCTGAATCAATTCATGTTTACTGGTGAATTTTATATTATAATGAGCTTTTTTAAAACTCTGGTAATATATAAAGTAGAATTCTCCACTTTGCAATTATGTGATTACAGGAACCCTAATATTATGCCTTATAGTAAAAAAGATAACCTTTTTGTTGCTTCTATTGAAACCATCTTGTTTTGTTTTTTGCTTGTAATCCTTGAAGATATCAATTAAGACCCAAGCGTGTAACAGTTATATCATGACTTTCTATTGTATTTGTTGGGTATGTTTTCTCATTCTTATTCCCTCAAACAGGGATTTTTTAATTTAGGTTGGATGACCTTGGGATTAAAGGTTGACGATGAATTCAAGTATGATTGCAGGAGAGAAAAAGTACGTACGTTTTTTGCTTTGATACATATGTTATTACCGTACAGAATGTATTCTGATTCTGCTTGCTTATTGACGTGGCTTAAGATTCTAGATTTTTAAAGTATCAGCTAATAGTAATGTTACATCTTTAAGGTTGCCACTATCCCTTTTCTCTCAAATATTTTCTATCTAAAGATTTTGTTTGTGAGATTATGATGTTTGAGTTAGTGAGGTGGATATGTTTTGGAAGATTGTATACAAGTTTATGCCTTCACATTATAATCTAGATTCTAGAGTGGGTCTCTCTGGATTATGCTAACCTTGTATTAGCATGGGCCTTTCGTCGTTTTGTTTTAGGTACTTTTTGTGGGTGTGTGCATATATTCACATACATCAACTCTCTGATGTAAATAGGCAATATATGCATATATCCTTGTGTTTGTTGCTTTCATCCTCCAATGTCAATCAGAATAGTAGCTTGAGATATTTTTGAATTTTTGCTTTTTTTCTTTCGAAGGCCTTGTATTATGTTTTGTTGCCCCGTCCTTGTTGCAGGTGGGCTTCTGCAAGAAGAAGTGGCATGACTGTTTTAGGAAAAGTTGCTGTTCCTAAACCATTAAACTTACCAAGCCAGAAGTATCTCTCATTCTTTTAAATTGATTTTTTTTTTTTTTGGTCTTGCATTTTACATGATTTTTTCCCTCTGAATTCTGTCTAATATTTTTGAAGGTTAGAAAATCATGGTCTGGACCCAAATGTTGAAATTGTTCCCAAGTGAGTATTAAATTTATCTTTCTCGATGATGATCCCTTTTCCGTTCTACTTTGGCTAATATATGGGTATTACTGTAAGTTCTCATAAATTTTTTACTTTTATTCATTCAACTTTACAGGGGTACTCTTAGTTGGGGAAATCACTCATCATCCGTGCCAAATGCATGGGCTTCTTCATCGGTGTCTCCAAATGCTGATGGCAGTACTGGCTCTCCAAGTCATCTTAGTGGACGCCCTTCTTCGGGAAGCGGCACTAGGCCATCAACGGCTGGCAGTGACAAAACACAAGATCTTGCTTCTACTGTGTGGGGCCCATCTTCTAGGCCATCTTCAGCTTCTGGAGCCTTGACATCAAATCAAACCGCTCTTGCTTCTTTACGTCCCCGTAGTGCAGAGACAAGGCCAGGTAGCTCACAGCTGTCAAGATTTGCCGAACCTCCACCTGATAATTCACTTGCATGGGGTCCGAATGGTGCCACAAACAAATTGGTGAGATGCTTGTTTAAGCTCACTCTGAGACGTGCTTGTTATATCATTAATCAATGCCATTCATGCAACACTATTGGTTTATTAATTTTATCTTGTCTTTTTTTAACCCACATGCCGTGTTCTATAGTATTCCATTGTAGTTGTTTCTTCATATATTGACACCTGGAATTGCTTTATTGTGGATGCAGGGAGTTACACCGTCTAACAAAGATGGGTTCTCTTTAAGTTCTGGAGATTTTCCCACTCTTGGTTCAGAAAAAGACATACCTGGAAAGAATATTGATTTGCAAGGTGATCAGTCTCTTTTATTAAGGAACTATGTCAGATTTCTCTCTTTGTATATTTTTAGTGCTTTTGCAGTATTTTTTTGTTACGCTAAATTTCTCTGGTGTTAGCATGAGTATTGTTTTAGATGGATTTATTCTTGTGCACTTGGCCGTGGTCGAATTTTATTTCGTGTCTTAGGAACTTAGGGTAATGATTTGTTTTTTACTCGTTAACTAGAAAAAAAATGTATTAGATTGGGATTTAGAGCACTTTCTGGATGAAATGCATGATTTGGTTGCTAGAACTTCTAAACCACTCTCATATCCTTGCTCAATTGTTAAGAATATTTTGAAATATTTTAGACATGGAGCCATTTTTGGCGCTTTGATTTTCCGTGGCAAAGAGTGATGGATAAGAAAATATTGTACTTATGCCCATAAACTTTAAAAATAGATTTTCTTTTCCCGTTACATTTTTCTTTTTACCATTTCATACTCCAAACACAGCAGTGGTGTCTTGTAAATCTTCTGGGTAATGATTAATGATGACAATGTGTTATATAATGGGTAATTCCAGATGAAAAAGATATTGGGGGTTAAGTCCTCCAGTGCATAGTAGCTGTGGTTAGCTATATAAATGTGTACCTGCTCTCTGATATTTATAATGGTTTCTTGTTTTTACTGTAATAATGTTCATACTCATGATTTTGCAGTGAGTAATTCTAAAGGCCTTTTCTATTTGAGTTTTTAATTGGAGAGCAACTTTGTTGTTGATTATCATATACATTGTGACTAAAATTGCTGATGCTACTATACCTTGATTGTCAACTTTATGTGTTTGAATTCATTTCACCTCTGTCGATAAGTTTTCATGATATTGATACAGTTTATGTAATCATCATTTTTGCAAATTAATTACCGTAGTTGAATTTCTATTGGTTATGGCCAAGCATGACTTCATTGTGACTTGTGAGACGCGGGTTCGGTTCCTTGGAAAAAGCCTATCTGAAAACAAGGGTAATGCTGCGTATATAAGACCCATCCTAGACCCAATAGTGTGGGAGTTTTGTGCACTGAGCTGCTGATATATATATATATATTCACATCATAGTCAATACCCCTATAGCACTGTCGTTCCATATTCTCTGCCAAGAGTTCTACTGTCCTCCCATCACTATCATAGTTACCACAGATACGTCATTGCGATTGATGAATGCCACTATCATCACAGTCATCTCGAACACGCCATCGTAAATACAAATATGCCTCACGACCAGCTACGGCAGCCACGGATACACATGTCTCAGTATGCCACTATATATATGTAGGTATATGTATAATTTCGAAGTAGTACTTAACTACGATAATATGCTACGCGTACTCCGAAAATCACGAATACTACATCCGTATGCTGCGAATGGCATATATGTATACATACATACATATATATAGGCTTCGTTTGGTCCAATCACTATATTAAATTTACAATTACAACAATTACATGAATACATTAAAAATCAATTTGCAAAGGAATGATGCTCTTATAATTATGTACAAGAGTTTAATTAAGCTTATTATGAGTCGGTGGGGGATATACTTTAACATACTAAAAGTGTACTTATAGTGTTTTTTATTTGAAAACAAAAATTGTACTTTTCACAAATTTTACACTACTAGCAACTAATTTTTACAACTTCCAATACAAAAAATATTTTTTTATTTTATTTTATGTCAAATATACATGTAATACTTATAAATATATTTTTTCATATCTAATAAAAAATTATTCTTTTATAGCTGATTTATAGGCATCTATGTTATTTACGCACATTGATTTACATTTCACTCAACAATGTTTTGCCAGAGTATGGGCCTGCTCTTGCTAGGATTAAGCTCTTTTAGGTCAAGAAGTTGGTAATTCAAAAGTCCTTTTCGAATAATTGTTTGGTCAATAATGCCCCTTTCTTGGACTTGTAATTCATAAGTTTCAACATTTAGTTGAGATTAAACCTAATTGTCGGTTTGAACTTGTAACAGTTACCAAATTGTAGTTTATTTTTGTAGAAACTGAACAAATATTCGTGTACTTTGGCGGCCTAATTTCGTGTGAGCTTAGATAATGTTTGGATATTTTCATTAATCTCGAGAAACGAAAATTATGTTTACAGCTCCACAACTTTCTGGAATTTTAATTAATAGCAAAAAATATTAATCCATGTGTTTACATATCGATTTCAATGACATGCAATGTAGAATTCTGTACTAGAGTAAATATGTTAATACGACTTATATGTTGTGGCATTTTTTTTATTTTTTTAATTTATTTTTCAGGATAAGAATTTTAATTTGCATAATGCAAGGCTAGCTAACTAATTTTATTCTATGAGATATGATGCGAAATACCATTAAATAGAATGATTAATTTACATTAATAAAAAAATTACATGTATATTTATATTTTTTCTAGTCGGTCTTTATTTTCTTAGTTCTAATTTGATTTCATATTATTATTTAAACTTGATTCGATCTTCCTTATACTTCTTGTGCAAATTTTATCATATCGATATATAGTTGTCTCTCTACAATTTATAATCATATAATATCAATAAAGAATTTTATTCTTATTTCTATTATTTAACAAATACTCTTGAAATAGCATGACAAAACACACGCATGCTCTGTGTTGTTACATAATTTGACAAAATTTACGAGGATACATAAGACCTAACTTACTACATATTTGAAATATTAATATTAAGTTAGCAGATGAAAGAAACCAAATACATTTAGTATTTTGTTTGCAGATTACAATTTAAACAAGATAGAAACAATAAAATCAACAAAATAAAAGATAACATCATATCCTAGCAAAATAAACAAATAAGAACGATCTAGCCTCTCTATCCTAACAAACTAAGAGATAACATCATATTATTTTGTAATAATACAATTTTTTATTTGTTCATTCAAAAGCCCAAAAGAAATGAAAGTTATTTATTTGTATTAGGAAAGTGGCCCCCAAGTCAAGGTCATATAATTGATTCAATTTTCCTTTTAAATCTACCTATATATCTAAATATACATCAAAAACATTTCCGAAGGTTTTGTCTTGTATCAATTAATTTCCAAAATTTTATTTTTTTATCAATTTCATCTCCAAAGTTTCATTATATCATATAGGTTCTTTTCGACCATTGATTATACAATATATTATGTTGTTATTTTTATTCATACAATTGATATTAAACTAAAGCAAACTATTAAATAGAAAATATAAACTTTTAAATAAAACATAAGTTTTTAAAAGAATTTAAACTTAAATAAAAGTGACTTTAGTTGATTTGTAATATTAATTTTTATATCAATTTTTTTCACTATTCAATTTTTTTGTCACTTATATTTCAATAAAAAGTGAATTTAATTGATTTGTAACTCTTATGAAAATATTTTTATAATCTAATAAGAATTAATTAATTTACTCTATGTATTAATGAAAATAAATTATCATTATTTTTTAAAACAAAATTTTAATTATTCATATCACTTAAATTTAAATGACTTATTATAATGCCTAAAATTGGTTGCATTGCAATGGAATAGATTGTTTAACATCGAGATAAATTTTTAATGTTGGTTCTATTTAATTAATTATCTTTTTAGAAAATTAAAATATTAACTAGAAAAGTGCCAAAAGATCTAGGCTTATATCGTGCAATAAAAATTATGATTAAGGGTTAAATATTGCGTATTTAGGATATTAAAATGGTGCA
>MKEJ01093366.1:0-14311 GCA_001753735.1 Embelia ribes
ATTGAATCAAAATGTATGTTTAGCCTGCATACATCTTGTATATCAATACAAAGAAAACACCCTGATTATAATCTAATCAAGCTATTTGCTTGAACATTATTATAATGTATACAATTTCAAATCACTTCTTGCTTCGAAATAAAATTATAACTTAAACTTCAACTTACAACACTTCAATTAGTAACATGTTTAAAATTTCAAAAACTCATATTCTAACTCAAAAACTTCATACTTCGCTTCGATTCATAATTATGAGCATCAGTCCTTCAATTATAAATCAAATTCTTCTCTTTACTTCTGTTCAAATTTTCATTTCAAAACTTCAATTTCTTTTAGGAAAAATCATTTGCATACTTCCCGTTTAACAAAAATGCTTCTTTAATTCATCATACGTGAAATGTCACTTCAATGCATAAATGTCAATATAAATCACTCATCTTCAAAATATGTTTCAATCATATTCAAATAACTACAATTTATTTCCAAATCTACTTTTACAAACTACACTACGACTACTTAAAATTCACACATAAGGTACACACATAAACTTATGCGTATATTCTTATTTTGTAGGTTACTATTACCTATTAGCACGCTAGAATACTTCCGAGAGCTAATCGTTGAAAAATCCCAAATTTTCTTCTTCTTCACCATTCAATTTAATCTAACAAACGAAACCAAATTGTTAAACACCGAGACTTAAAGGTGTTATACTCTTCACGAGGATAAAGAAAATCAACTTCAAATTCTAGTACCATCTAGGTACGAAGAGAGAAATCAAACCGAATGAATGAAAGAAAAACTTATGTAGAAATGATCTATATGTTCCAAGGATTAAGGATCTACTCCTAGATTTTGGATTCGCCTTCGGAAACTAGATTGGATCAAGGATTCTATCTCTTATCCCCTTCTCTCTCTCTCTTTCTTTTAAGAAATTGGGTAATGGGGATAAAGTGTGGTGTTATAAAGTTATAAAGTAATGGGATCTACGGTCTT
Organism: Embelia ribes; assembly: GCA_001753735.1. Taxonomy (NCBI): domain Eukaryota; kingdom Viridiplantae; phylum Streptophyta; class Magnoliopsida; order Ericales; family Primulaceae; genus Embelia; species Embelia ribes. The sequence continues at coordinate 997 of MKEJ01093366.1, forward strand.
TTCCCACGTTGATTGGATGTACCAGTACTTAGGCTTGGTATACCGGTACACTACTCTGTGTACTAGTATACCCCCTTGGTGTACCGGTTCCTAGTGAGTTATCCAACCAGAATTTGTAGTCAATGTACTGGTACTTAGGTTTGGTGTACCGGTACACCCCTCTGTGTACTGGTTCAATCCTTGGTGTGCCGGCTTCCAGTGAGTTTCTCAACCCAAACTAGAGGTCAATGTACCGGTACACTCCCTGGGTGTGCCGGTACTCTCTGTGTATCGGTACACACTTCTGGTGTGCCAGTACTCGGGTCCAAATCTGTTCTTCAACCAACAACCAACCAACAAAATTTTTCTAATGGGGCACTGCCCCGCACCCCGCAAGGGGCGGCTTCACATTGACCTCCATTATCTAATCAGGCTTGTCGAACCCCGTACAATTTTGTCGAAGTGGTAAATACTATTTAGTCATGCACACTATTCAATTACTACCAAGCACGTGCTGAACCTCATAAAGACACGACGTCTCATAACTACATTATAAAACAAATATCTACATATTTAGTCACATTCTATACTAATGCAACATTATCTTCTTACTTCTCTACTTCTATAAATATATAAAGACTTCAAATACTCCCTTTGTGATACTTCTTATATTTCGTACTTCGTTCTATGATACTTCGTTCTCTTCCATTATACTATAAATGCGACAACAATATTATATACTTCTATAATATTATTATTAATGCGAAAAATTTCCTTGAAATTTTTGAGACGTTGCAATTGTATATATAGAAGACATCATTACTTTCTTATTTTCTATCACTAGCAAATGTTTACGTACTTTGCACATGGATTTACATAGTTTTTATTTAGCAAAAATATTGTATACTAACATAAGAATAAAAACTAAGAAATTATTTTGGATATTTTTTATTAAAAATAAAATGGTTGAAATTATTATCGAATGGAATACAACGCATACATAAATAGCTGATGATAAATCACCATCTATATTTTCACTATCATATTACACTTTTCACTGATTATACAAAAAATAAAATTTTTAAAAAATGCTCAAATTAAATTGTGTATATAGAAGATATTATTGCTTTCTTATTTTATACCATATAAGAAAATCATTTATTGGAGATATATACTATAAGGCAAACTTTATTGTAAGCAAAATTTTCATGTTTAATTAGAATATACATGAATCAAATATCATGTGTATTTACATAAATTATATTGAGTTCAAATAATCGATTAAAGTAGTGCGATGTGTGTCATTTTAATTGAGTTGGACTAACAACACGTTTTGTTTTTATTTGACGATGTAATAACAATTAATTTAGATAAATTCATTTAATAATCACTAACTTAAATATCTAAAAATATAGTATTATCTTTCAAAAATATGCTCCGTATTATTGTAATTTATTTAAATTTATCTTTTGTTAATTTGATAATTATCAGCTTAAATCTCTAAAGACATATTCTTATCTCTTTACTAAAAAATGTGCAAGTTAAGATTAATTAAATTATAATTTTGAATATAATGACTTTTGGTACAAAGCTATAAGTTGAAGTTTATTTTTGGAATGAAAAGTGTATGAAATACTTTGAGCAGTTTGTAGTTTTAAAAGAGTAGTTAGATATATGAAAATCATTTATTTTATATATATGCTAATTGACACATTTTATTTTAGACAAAATTTTATGCTTAGTTTAAATATACATGAACCATATATCACATATATTTACATAAATTATATTTGACAATCATCAAGTTAAATCTTTAAAGATATAGTATTAATTTTTAATAAAAAAAAATATGTAAGTTAAAATAAATTAAATTACAATTTTGGACATTATGACTTTTGCTATAAAATTATACAGTGAATGACATTCTTGGAATGAAACCAAGAATAGTGTATGAAACAATTTGAACAGTTCGTACTTTTAAAAAGATAGTAATAATTTGAATAATAGAGCTAACAATTAAAAATTTTCTTTGCTCTTTAATAATAGCGGGGAGTTACTTCTTTCGAAGTAATAAGGTTTTAATTAATTAATATTTTCTCTGTTTAATTTATTTTTAATTTTTACAAAAGATTAATTTTTTATAATAACACAATAAATGAGTTCAACTACTATATATTGTTAGTAAGTATTTCCAAATCTATATCCAGTAATAAATAGCATGCAGATTAGGAATATAAAATGGTATTGCAAACTATAAATCACAATAAACAGGAGTATTTTAGTAAATTTATAATTTTATATATTTATTTTTAAAAAAATAGACTAAATTTTGGCCAATTCGGAAAGAAAATTAGTATGTATAATAATAATAATATAATAATAATAATAATAACTAAAAAGAGAGAAGAAAAACAAAACGTTTCCGATCCAAAGCCATTTAACAAAACCGAAGGTCAAAGCGTGTAAATAATTTTGGCATTTATTTGTCACCTGATTTTTAGAATCTACTCCGATCAAAAGGCCAAATTTCGACGCTTCGGGAATCTAGGCCCCCCTCTCTCTCTCTCTCGCTCTCTCTCTCTGGTGGTTTTGCTATTTGCCCTCGTTCGGGTACACATCGAAAAGCTGGAGTCTTTTGTTATTATTTTCTTATTTTCGTATTTTGTGTCCACACGTTAATGAATTTGATATGGATTGGTTGTATTTAGGGTATTGTTGCTCTGAATTAGGGTTTTCAGACCTTGAGGTTTTCCAAAGTTTTCGGGTTTTCTTTCTACGTTGTTTGGAAATTTATCTTGCGATATGTTTTGTTTTGCTGAGAAAAAAACTGAAATTACTTTGTTAAGGTTGAATTTGGAAGATGGGTTTTGGTTGATTTGTTCATTTTGCTTGCTTGAACCTCTTACCCCAAATTTAGGGTTTGTTTGCAGCTTTTCAATTATTTATTTATTTTTTGCTTAAAAGCTGAACTGCTTTTGATAGCTTAGGTTTTTTTGCTCCTTTGACCTAAATAAATAAGCTGGAAATCTTAATTTTACGAGAATATGTATTAGGTTTTGTCAATTTATAAATAGTTGTGATGACTATGATGTGTGGTTAATTGATTCAATCGTTTTGCGGGTAACTTATCATTATTTTGGCTCAGGAACAAGGCAGTAAGATACTTCTTGTTGTCTTTGGAAAAGAATGCTGGTGAAGGTTTTCGTTTTTTGCTTCATTTGGTGAAAAGTTAAACTTGGTAATTTGAAAAAAGGGGATTCGTTCAGAGTTGGGAATAATGTCGTGAACTAAGGTTTTGGATTGAAGTTGGCTGTTCTGATAATTTCTATGATTTGATGGACCACTTTGGGGGTGCGAGGATTGATATTGGAACTGTGTACATATAAATTTTTTTCTTTCATTAGGTATTGGGAGATCAACTAGGGATTTTTTGGGGTTGTGGATTGATTTTCAATTATTCTCAGTTGGTGGTATCTTAATTTTGTTCGGATCTTTGGAAGCTTATGTACACAAATATTACTAATATATATGATGGATGAAGCACACTCCACAAGTTCGCTTCCGCCGTTCCTCACAAAAACATATGAGATGGTAGATGACCCTTCGACAAGCTCGATAGTCTCATGGAGTCAAAATAATAAAAGCTTCATAGTGTGGGACCCTCCTGAGTTCGCTAAAGAATTGCTACCAAAATACTTCAAGCACAATAATTTCGCAAGCTTTATCAGACAGCTAAATACATATGTAAGCCAATTCACATTTTCGCAATTTCAGCACTTGTTTAAATCTTTTGTTTGTGCTTTGAGGGTCTGATTATTGGGGGGTTTTTTATTTGCCAGGGCTTTAGAAAAGTTGATCCCGAGCAATGGGAATTTGCAAATGAGGATTTCATTAGAGGACAACCTCAGCTTTTGAAGAATATTCACAGACGGAAGCCTGTTCACAGCCATTCTTTACAGAATATGCAAGGACAGGAGGTTTCTTCTTGTTCCACGCTGAGTGATTCTGAAAGACGTGGATACAAGGATGAGATTGAGAGGCTAAAATGCGATAAAGAATTGATTTCTGCCGAGTTACAAAGCCATAAGCAGGATCAAGAAGGTATTGATATTCAAATAGTGGTTTTAACCAACCGTATCGTGCATGCAGAACAACGGCAAAAGGAGATGTTGTATACTTTAGCTCATAATTTACAAAAAGGTGGGCTTGCCTTTGATTTTGTGGAAAACAGTTTGGCATATGAAAGAAAGAGAAGGTTACCAAAAACTAGTTTGCTTGATGATGGTGGGATTGAAGTTGATTATGGGGGGACTCAACAAATTGTGGCTAAGGACGGTTCTAGTGTATTGTCTTTGTCGATGCTAGACAAGGTAATGCTCGATAAGTTAGAGTCTTCGTTGATGTTCTGGGAAAACATAATACGTGACATTGACGAATGTTATGTGCAAAATATTTCATCACTGGAGATGGACGAATCTACGAATCATGTGGATAGCCCAACTATGTCGTTAACACAAATAAATGTTGATCTTGGGCCTAAAGATTCAGGGATAGACATGAACTGTGAGCCTGCTAATCCTGTTATTCATCAGGTTTCTGTTTTGGAGGAACAAGAAGTAGTTAGGCCGATATCTGTTGTACCAACTACTGGGGCGAATGATGTGTTTTGGGAACAGTTTTTAACTGAGAACCCAGGCTCAGGAGATGGTCAAGAAGTTGAATCAAAGAGAAAAGACCTTGAAGGGAAAAAGAGAGAGAATGGTGACAGCAAGAGTTGGTGGAATATTAAAAGTGTGAATTACCTTGCAGAACAGCTTGGGAATCTCTCTCCCGCAGAGAAAACCTGATGGCAGCAGGTTTATTCTATATTTCCTTTTTATTATAGTTTTGATTTTTTAGTTATTCCGATATGTGGGCACGATTGTACGAGGTTACAGAGAATGGCTTTGGTTGATCTGTATTTTTTTTCTTTTTCCAGTTCATAATGTTTATTGTATATTTTGAAATTTAGCAGCGTGCTTTCTTTTGTTTTAAAGCATTTAATCTTTCATGAACATAGTTCTACTCCACGTTGTAGGTAGGATTTTTAAGGGAAAGACAATGAATTGAAAGTGTTATTTATGTACAACACAACTAAGTCTTAATCCCAAAAATTTGGGCCTGCTTTAACATGAATTTGCTTATGCCACCCGTTCCTATCTGAGGCAAAGTTGCTCATCTACTTTTCTAGCACACATGCTATTTGTATACATGAAAAAACATGCCATAAGAAGGAATTGCCATATGTATTTGTCCTTCCTGATTCACTGGTTTTGGAGCAGGAAAAGGGCATTCCCAGTTCTGTCGATCCTTCATTTCAACAAAGCTTGATGATATTACAGTTGCTCTTTTTAATCGTATCAACAAAAGTCCAGTATCGAAGCTAGAAGGTTTTGATGACATGACGATTTACGGTAATGCTCATTGGGGAATAATTGATATGCTAAAGAGTCTCTTTTGCATGCATCAAATTGCAAGTATAACATTAGTTTTTTGTACTTTAACTTGTCAAGTTGTCGTAAAATCGAAGATTAGCATTGCATAACATATGTTTTTCCAACTTTTTTGTTAGGTTGATTAGCAAGCTTATGTTCAGAGTCTTATTTGAAGCGTTTTTAGCATCTATTCTTTCATCTTATTTTTCAGTTGATTGCTACCAGTGTTGCAGTTCTATATTGGAAACATGTTGGGCATGATACTTGTGCTCGTAACATTAGGTCTGATTGCAGTTCAGTTTGGACTGTTTGTGATGAAAATTAGAAACAAAACCAATGATTAATTAGCCTTTTTTGTTTGGTTCGGTTTAGATAAAATAGAAAAGTAAAATCAAACCAAACCAAACCAATATTTAACGGCTTGGTTTGGGTGGTTTGACAGTTGAAAGTTAACAGAAAAAAATTAGCAAAATAATACAAAATGTGGAGTTTCTAATGTAGCATGGATGATATGTATGTATTATGTTTATATGTATAATATTTAAGTTGCATATTTATACATGGTTAATTGTTGAAAATAATATATAACATTAATAGACTTCATTAATTTAACTAAAACTAAATTAAGAAAAAAGATAAAATGGGAGCTTTAGACGGAATCCGAATGAAATCATAGAATAACGAATCGAGGAAAAACTTATTAGGGCTTATTTCCTTTTGTGTGTGTATATATATGTGTGTGTGTGAATATATATTATTATTTTATAACTTTAAGTATTGGTGGTTTGGTTTAGTTTGGTTTCGGTGGCCTGTTTTTTTTTTTCTTAAATCACAAACCGAACCACTAATATTTGGTTTGGTGTTTTGTCAAACAAACCAAACTGTTGTCATTCGGGTGGTTCGATTTGCTTGCGGTTCGATGTCAGCCGTAAGTAACTCATTGAAGTTTGATGGATGAGAAGTGTGGGAAGATGAAAGATCATTTTTTTATTAAATGCATCAATTTACAGATGAGATCAAAGAAGACTAACAGTCGCCACTGTAGAGAGATAAAGAGAAAATAGAAATAAAATGAAGTCTTATTAACGGCTTAAACTAACTCTGTTACAGCTGGTTTGTACACATGAACAACTATGGTTAACTAACACAGGTAAAAAACTAACTCGAGTTAACAAGATCAACAAATGAGGTAGCAAGATCTAGTGGAACACAGTTAGCCAAAGAGAAACTCCACCTAAGACGAATTTTTTTTTTTTCTTGTATCCAAGAAAAAGGAGTCAAATTTTACCTAAGAAATTAGATTTGTCTTAGCGTATCATTATTATTATTTTCTGTGGATAAAGAGCTAAACATCCTTCGCAATATGGGGATGATTTTCTAGATTTGTTATATGGTCTTAATTTTTGCCATATTTTCAGAGAACAAAATAAATTGGCCTAAATTTTAGACACTTTTCTTTCTTTATTATATGCGGACGTGTTTGTAGGGGTTTTCTGCCGTGTGTTTCACCTTATGGTTAATTAAATTGGCGCAAGTTTTTGGGAATAAATAATTTTTGTTTTATGCTGAAAAAATATTAAATTTAGGAGTTAGAATTAAGTTAAATGAAATGAGAACTGTGAACCCAAACCTCAAGTTAGTTAAATGTTATTTTTCATGCGGAAATGGATTGAGAGTAATTACATAAAATCTAAAGGTAAAAAAATGTAATTTATGCTTTTTATAATTTACATGTTTTATTCCATTTTCATGCCATCTTGCCATATACACAAGTATACGTTCTCTGAGATGCATTTGACATGTAAATCCATTCATTCAATTTTAACAATTCAAATTCCCTAAAATAGCCCTTGGTTTAGTCTTTACAATATCTCGGTTTTTGAAAAAAATGAAAGATTCTTTCACCTCTAATGGAAAATATTTTGTCAGAAGTGAATATCAAAATGTTCCTACTAAGCTTCAAAACCAGTCTCATAAGCCTTCCTCATCCTACTTTCCCGCCTCCGATCTTTGGAAACTTATCTGGACGGCCAACACAACTCCCAAAATTAGATCCTTCATTTTGAAAGCGCGTAAAAATATGTTGCCAACTTCGGAGAACCTTTGCCATAGAAAAGTAAAACCCGGTTCCATCTATCCATTTGCCATCAAGAAACCGAAACGACACAACACATTTCCCTTTTTTGCCATCGGAGTCAAGAAGTGTGGATGGGAATTCTATACATCACCAACCTTCTAGATTTATCAATTCAAAGATTTGATAAGTGGCTTTTGTATTTATTGGAAGAAAATAGTCGATGCTCTACTTTTGAAACAAAATCTTTCTGGGTAATGACCTCTTGTTGGTTTATTTGGAGACTACGAAATTCTTGCGTCTTTGAAAATACTTTACCGAACCCAAAGACGGAGATTCTCTCCTGTCACAAGTTTTTCTCTGAGTTGGAGAGAGCTAAAAATATATCGCATCTATTAGGTCTCTCGTGTAAATCCAGGGATGGGCGCCGCCTCCTTGCGGGATCACAAAAATTAATAGTGATTGTGCCTTCGACTCAGAGAAAAATGTCGGTCACGCAGGAACCATTGTTTCAGATCATAGGGGTAAATATTTATACTTAAATCATTGCCGCAAATTTCTTTGCACTTCCCCTCTAGTAGGTAAAGCCATTGCCCTCCACAAAGTTGTCCTATTGGCTATAACTCTCGGTTTAGAAAAAGTTATTTTTGAGTCAGATGCAAAAGCGGTAACTGATTCTGTTAATTCTATCGAACGTTTGAATTGGCGTATATCCAACATGCCCAAGGGATGAAGTAGGTTGATTCTGTTGTTCTTGTCATGTTTTTACATACCAAGACCAAAAAAACGAAATGAAAGGCTTATACTTCGCCGTTTAGAGTAAGGAATGGTTTACATTTATTTCTCGTCTATTACAAGAAAAAAAAAAACAAAAAACCTTAGACTAAGAAAAAAGTTATTTATCTAGCTTAAAATTTCAAAGTTTTTTCCGGTTAAAGTAGTATAAGAATTTAATTTAAAAGTTGAACAACTAATTAACTGCCAAATTTTAATCAGAAAAGCTTGAATTTAAAGCCTGTAACCAAACAAAATACGAGATGAGAAAATGATGGTCATCTAATAAAAGCATAAGTAAATTATGTGTTGACCTGTTCCTTGAGTAGCTGCTGCAGCTGCTTTTCTTTTGTGATTGAGTATGGCTAGAGCTGCTACTATGGCCCAGAAAATAATAAAAGTTGGAATTGTTACTCCAAGTATAACTGGTAGCTTTTTTTTGCTCTTGGTATTTCCAGTAGGGGTAAATGTTGTTGGACTATCATACACTTGACATGATTTTCCCGACGAGCACACATTAGGGTTTCCCGTAACCCTGTGGAAAATAAAAATCAACTTAAACGGGTTTGTAACAATGTTCTTTATGATTGATGAATAATTAGCAGTGACTCGAGTTTGGCTAATTTGAGCTTTTGCTAGTTGGAATTTGGCTTGATGAGCTTCGCTGGAATAAACTTCGGGGCTCGAATCTTTTCCTTGTTCTTTAAGTACTCGAATTAAGGATAATTAGCTTTCGCTATTCGGCTAAGTTCACAAGTTAGAGATAAGCAGACTCGAACAGCTGACATCCATCGCAGGGTAAACCACCGCCTCTCAAGTCCCACAACTAATTCTACCATAGAGGCCAACGAGCTTTGCTTTGCTTGAATGACATAAGTCATGGACGTTGCTACAAGGAACTTTTTCGTAGCTCAAGTTTTGTTTTCACTCAAGAAAAGAAAAAACTAATATTTCATGAATAAGGGTGCAGCAAAGCATAAACTAATTTACCTGTAATTTTTTAAGAGCGAAATATTACATATTCAGAAGTAATGAATATGGAATGTCACAAATTACAATTTTCTCTTGATTTTAATGAATAAGACTTAAATGCTTGACAAGGTAATTGTTGATTCCATTCCACTGTAACACAACATGAAATTAGAAATTGTAAGCTAAAGTAGAGAAACTTACACTAACTTAATTTTGTTGTTTTTGGACAGTGAAGCAGGTATAGGGCCACTAAATTGGTTATCAGCCAAATTCCTGATTAATAAGATTATGGAGGATAAAATTTTGATTAGTAAGAATAAAAAAAAAATGGACAAAAATAAATAGGACTAAAAGAGTAATTGATTGAAACTTACAGTTCTATCAAGTTAGGCAAAGTGCCAAGAAAATCAGGAATAGCTCCATACAAACTATTATTGTGCAAGTCTCTGCAGAAAAATAGGAAAGTGCCATGTGCAAATCAACACTAAACATTAAATATATTACAATTTATAAGGAATTGAAAAAGAGGCCATCGTATATACTTTTTGAAATTACAAAACCACCTCCCAACTTTCTTAGAAATAGCTTCCAAACTCACAATGTGAGTTACCTCAAATGGCTACAATAGGAGAAAACTTTTACTACTTATTATATCCTCAAAATATGATAAGGCTAGATCAAAGGGCATCCTTGACTAATACTTCTCGTACATACTCCCACCTTTCACAAATAATTTCACAGTCTGACTGTTAATATTTTTGTAGAAAGTTTTAAGATATAATAATTTAATATATTAATGTAACAAAATGACAAATATTTCATCCTCATTTTATCTTAAAAAATGTAAAATTAATTTTTTTGTGACATTGAAATATTAAATTATAACATTTTAAAGTATTCTAAAAAAACGTGCATAGTCAAACTATGCAATTACTTATGGATTGAGGAAGTATACATATTTTGGGCATTTGACTTTCAAACCAGACATTGAGTCTTAAACTAGATACGTGCCGGATTATGGCCATTTGTATTGTTTAGAACACAACTAAAGGAATCTAGTTGTAATTTTTAAAAGTCTTTTATTTAAAAATATTGCTTAAAGGAACTAGCTGTTATTTGAAAATTTTTTGAGGATTATGTATAGTAAACCTTAAGTTCAACAAAGGAAGAGCAACTTACATTGTCTCAAGAGCAGTCATAATGCTAAAATCTGGAAGTGATCCGGACAAACCAAAACTGCTAAGGTCTCTGTATGTTTACAATGTCAAGTAAATATGTTAGTATTGACCGAATAATCGACAACAGTTTTTTCGTTCGAATAATTAAACCGAGATATACAATGAGGTTACACGTGGAGTCGAATCACTGCTACAATTAAGCCAATCCCATGTATACGTTGCGGGAAGACACGGCTCACCACTCCATTCTTGTAGAACTTCAAATTGGTTTTGCAGAGTAACTAATCCTTCCACTAGAAATCAAAACAAGAACAAAGTATAACATAGCATACACATAAAACCTTGAAGAAATTAAACTTTATTAAAAATTTTCGAGTGTATACGTGCATGGGATCGTTGTTGTCCAACTGGAACCAAGTCCATGGAGTTATCGAATCCACAGGGATCACACGAGAGGGTGTCACCAAATGTAGGTTTTTCAATGTGCGGGGTTTAAAGTGTAATAATTTTGAAGTTTGGAGACCTTTTTGCTATTATAATGCGACTAAACCAATCACAAAGCTCGTGATCAAATGAGAGTTATTGGGACTAACCATCATTTCCATTTGTTCCGTTTGTTAGCTCATCACTAATATAGTAAACTTCCATAGCATTGATGAGTGGCGGAAGGGTAGAAATCGTCGTGGCCATAATGGCAAACACAGTGTCCGAAGAGGCGGCAATGTTGCTGGCCGTAAATTCATACACACCGCCATAGGGAGGAACGATGGCGTCTGACAGAGACTGGTTGTTTTGGTAAACAATGAACGACCGATTCTGAGTTGAATCGAGCTGAGTAACCTCGGAGAAGTACATAGTGATGTGGATGGGAGTAGTGGTCGAGGGAAATTTTGGGCCCAAGGTGATGTATTGAGACGTGGTTGGAGTTGTAATAGCATTTTGTAACACGGCTTGTGGCGGGATATCTTCTACGTCGGTGGTAATTATAGATGCATCGTTTTGTACCTCGATTAGTCCAGTCCCGATTTGTGCAGGGCTCCAAATACGATCATATACATCATCTATGTACCTGATAAATATACGTGCATAGATATGATCATCCAAAACAGAAAAAAATAAAATTATTATGCAAATGTTTATGTCCCTAATTTAGTTTCTCTCTCTCTCTCTCTCTCTCTCTTTAATTATTGCATAACTTACACATGCACGTAGAAATTTGGGATCATGTTTTCAGAATTTCGGTCATAACCTTCAGACTTTGATACGAGTAACAAATTGATCATATAAATGATAATTCGCACGCCAAATGGAATATTTTTCAAAGAACAATGTTCATACCATTAAAAAAGATTATTTGACTTTGAAATCTCAATCATTATGACTTCGAAAGAAAAGACATTTAAAAAAAATTCTGAGACCGCTAGCTTTTATGGGACTCTCAAACCGATGGCAAGCAATGATCTATGAGTTAATCAGTCAAAACGAGCAAAACGATCCAATAACTCCCAAAGAACAACTTTCGTACGGTTCTGGATAGTGGAAGTAAGTGAAACTTATCTGTCTCATTGGTTAATTCCGAAAAAAAGGATAAAAAAGTGGTAAAGTAGTAGAAGGCTCACCTTATAGTCTCATTGGTTCCATAAGCAACCCTAGTCTTCATAAACAAAGCAAAACTAGCATCAACTTGACTATACATATGAGCATCGAAGCTCCTCACTTCGAGTGCAGATATAAATGGGAATTGATTAGGCTTTGTTTGGGCCACACAAACACTCAAAGTATCCTCCTTTACAGTATATATAGCCTCATAATAAACAACATCACTTGTCGAAGTCTCCACCGTGGCCCAATAGTTCCCATCAAATTGGAGATCGAATGTGGGCGGAGATGATTTTTGGTCATAGTTTCCGTAGAAGAAGCTAGCCCGGATGAGGACTCTGTCGCCCTTGTCGGCTTGGATGCTGTAGCAATTCTTTTTCCTAGTGGTGAAAACTCTGAGCGAGTCCATTACCGGAGAGAACGAGTTGCTGGTTTGGACCGTCTCGGCCACCCCGTTTTGGATAAGGGTGTCGTCTCCCATCCATACTAACAAGTTACTGTCCGTGTATGAAGCACCGGAGGAGCCACAGTCGATGCTTATGAACACTGAGAATTAAATTATGTGAAATTATGCGTGGTTAATTTGCATGAGAAAATATTTATTTGTAAAGGGTAGGACAAGACTATATAATTACTTCAATGAGTGAATCACATATTAAAGCCCATTGCACACCAGCTTTTTGGGTTAAAAAAAAAGTAGCATAAGAAAAGCAAAAAGTAGAAAGCTACTTTAAAAAAACGAAGAAGAAAAACTGCAGCAAGATGTTTGGTATGAAGGATAAAAAGGCAGAAAATTATGACTTAAAGAAGTTACTTGATTTCGGCACTTTAAGAGGAGTATTTTTGTTCAATTGTTTTTTTCGATATTATTATTGTCAGAGGAACATTTCACATAGAAAGCATTCTTAATGGAGTATTTTATTTTAAAACAAAATCCAACTATTTTGAAAAAAAAAAAAAGAAGAATAAGTTTTTAGAGCAGAAAAAAGGTTGTTGCCAAACAATATGAGACTTTTTATGCAAAAAGCAGAAAAGCAGGCTAACAAGAACTGGTACCAGACAGGCCCTAAACCACGAACTGTAAAATAAGCTTTTTAAAAGAGTTCAATTTTCTGAAATGAAGAATTTGTGTTTTCCATAAATTTCTCCATCCAAATTCCAAAGTAATAAAAAAGAGGAATGAGAAAATTCAAATGGAGAATAAATATAAAAGTTGTTCAATTTTGTACAAGACCTACAGGAATAGTAATCTGTTATAAAAATAT
>MKEJ01093368.1:0-13833 GCA_001753735.1 Embelia ribes
CGTCGACTATAACCCCTAGCCTTCAAAGCTAATGGTGCGGGTTCAATTCCCGCTACCGCTTTAGACCCTCTCTTATTGAATCTATAGATCATATGTTCATTCTTTGTATTTTATTCTTAGTCAATATTACTAGAAAAATAGCAATGGCAAAACTTTTGTAAACTTATCAGGAAATATTGATCTTTTCCTCTCAGCTTGTCGGGCTTGGGATCAGTTGTATTAAATGATAAACAATAACAACATGCAAGGAAGATTTTGGATTAAGCTTAGTGAAATGTAATTGATTAACTCCACTCTGTAGATAACTCTCTTACTGTTGGAAGAAGGGGAGACACCTATGCACGTGGTGTATGCATCAGTGGCGCTTCTTCCTGTTCTTTGAAGATTGTTGTTTCTGTTCTTTCTGCTACACCACAATTAGAGGGTTGTGTGACACTTTCTCTTTTCCTGGTTTTAGACTATCTCTATGAACATGAGGACAAGAGGAATAATTAGAGAACACGATAACTTATGCAATAACTCTTCAAAGAACGAAAATGTTTAATAACTATCACTTGTAGGTAAAGAAGAATTTAAGTAGCTTTCATTCAAGTTACGTCTTTAATGAGCAGGACAATTCTTTTTATTAATTTTCACACGCACAAAAAGGGCACATTGTACCTTCAGGCTTTGACAGACTGACTTTATCAAGAGTGGTATTCGGGAGTATTTGATGATACTAGTGAAGCAAATGGTTTCAGGAAGAACATTTGGATTTTGTTTTCCTTTAGAAGTTCAATTGACTGTTGAAAGTTGTTCGAGCATAATGTTGAAATCGCACATCTCGTTTGAACCTTGAAGCTTTTAACTTAGTGGGTTGACAATTCACTAAGGTATAAGAGCAGGCATAAAATCCATTATTAGAAAGTTGGGAGACCAATTCTCTAAGAAGTATGAGATATTACAAAATAAGTTAGCTGTGTATCTTATGATATTGAGGCTTCCCTCCTTTTAAGAGAAACCTTAGATGGAGGTGGAAAGAAATCCCAAAGTTTAGATTCACTTGTGATGAAACTTAAATGATTTTAAATTTTATTTTTTTTAGTTCCATTGCGCTTAAAATATAATTATAACAACTAAGTAAAGCGAGTGAAAGTAAAGCTTTCACTCGCTTTTGTTGTGGTCTGCTGTTGATGGCAACTACTTGGGTATGAAGTTGTTTCTTCACTAACAACATAAACTGTAGGTTAGTTTTTCTTTTTCAAGTTTATACTTTATATGAGATTGTGATTAGAGACACAATAGCACGTCGAAGAATTTGAAAGCCTTAAACTAGTTATAATCCTTTCCCTTTTTTACTTTTCATTGAAGAAATCAGATAAAAAACAGCTATGATGGGAAGAAATTGAATTAAAATAACAATTGTCATCTTCTATTGGGTCTGCTACACTGATTTATTTTCCTTTTTGAGTTATTGTCTAAGTCTTCATAAGATGGTTATAAGCTTACGTGCCTCCTATTCTAGATATCAAGCTGGATTGTGCAATGTGTATGCACTGTCAAGGAATATGCATATTGGTAAAGCATTAGGTCGGAATTGATTTTTTTAATTCCGTTCTACATTTCAACTGAATGTGTTGTGAAATGTATCAAGTAAAAAGAGAATGTTATTTTCTTTCCCTTTTCCTGTTCATGATTCATAAAAGTAGTTGGGGGCCTGCGTAGTGCTCTCGTCGTAGTCTTTACATGTCTTTACATGTATAATCAATGGACACATCTAACATAACTAATTTGTGGCTAACAGGTTAGTTTGGGTCCAAATCCTTCTGGGAGCAAGAATGCGAGCAGTAAGATGAAGCAAGCTGCTTTAGCTTTTGTTAAACGAACCTT
Organism: Embelia ribes; assembly: GCA_001753735.1. NCBI lineage: Eukaryota > Viridiplantae > Streptophyta > Magnoliopsida > Ericales > Primulaceae > Embelia > Embelia ribes. The sequence continues at coordinate 1,870 of MKEJ01093368.1, forward strand.
AGAGCATTGCCAACGATTTGAAGATACAGGCAAAAGCTGCTTCAGTGAGGCCTTCTTCAGGGATATTTTCATATCTGGGTCTGCCCGCTTGAAAGATGAATCACTTCTGGATGGTAAATCTGACAGTGATTCTGGGAAACACTGTGTCGGTGGTTCTTTGGGGGCTAGAGTCCCAGGTACTTTCTTCATGGCCTTGCAGGGCGGAAAAATTAAAGAAGAAAAAAAGAATGTTGGCAGTAAATAGCTCTGAAATTTTTGTGTAATATGTATTTGCTCTCCACATGGAAATCTAATTTCAATATACTTTTTCTCTTGTGCAGCGGCAACAGGTACCCAGCGAAGCCCCTCTGTCAATAATCATGACATATACTCTTCTAATCCACTCCTATCAGCAAATCATTCATCTGAACAGTTTATTTGTAAGGAAGACTCATGGTCGAATAGGGTAAAGAAAAGAGAGTTATTGCTCGATGAGGTTGTTGGTACAATAGGTACCCTTTCTGCCCCTTCAGGCATTGGAGGTTCTCTCTCAAGCAGTGCCAAAGGAAAGAGAAGTGAGAGGGATAGAGAGGGAAAAGGCAGCAGAGAGGCATTATCCAAAAATGGGACACCTAAAATTGGTCGGACCACGTCGGGTAATATTAAGGGTGAAAGGAAAAATAAGACAAAGCCTAAACAGAAAATTACTCAAGTATCCGCTTCTGTTAATGGCCTAGTAAACAAATTACCAGAACAACCGAAATCAACAATGTCTTTGCATCCTAGTTCAAGTGGGACAATGAAGAGAGAGAATGTTAAGCAAGATGAAGAATTCTTGGAAGACCCTATTGATTTATCCCACCTTCAACTCCCTGGAATGGATCTTTTTGGTGGTCCTGATGATCTTGATGGTCAAGGGCAGGACATTGGTTCATGGTTGAATATTGATGACGAATTGCCAGATCAGGAAGGTTTTGATGGCCTTGACGGCCTTGAAATTCCGATGGATGACCTATCAGACTTGAATATGAATTTTTGAAGTCGCTAATTTCTGTATATTCCTGTGCAGTAGAATATTTACAGAAGAAATGTATCACCACCCTCAGGAAATGATCATTTAATTTAAATGGTCATTAGGCTGCCCTGTCTGTTACTAGAGTGACTGTAGATTATCCCAAGACTGCTGCAGAAGATGTTTTTCGATTTTACTTTTTCAGATGTGATGAATTTTGGTTCTTAATTAAGTTGGTGACGTTGACTGTAAAAGTCGTTTGCTTCAGAGTACAAGCACGTCTTAGTTGTTATATCCTACCATACAGTGTAATCTGGTTGTAGCATTATATGTCAGAGAACAATGCCTTCTGTACATACATTTCATGTTTCAATAAAATTCGGCATATTGTTGCTGTAACGGATGGGCATCATATGTTCTTTGGTTCCTGTTTACTCTGCACCTACTGTTCATCGACATTATTTCATAGAAAAATTATTTGATTTTCCTGATACTAAGTTTCATTTGGCCTCTTTCAGGTGTATCTTCCTCGAGACTGTTCTACAGATTTGCAGTTGCCCAATTTTCATTTGGTCTTAATTGATTATATGCTCAGAAATTATTTCAGTTTTGGTTTCTTTTACAGGTGTGCTTGTTGATGGTAAAGTTGATCAGCTGGTGGCCAACTAGGTTGAGATCAGAAACTTGGATGTCCCCTGTATGACTAATTGCTTCTTCTCCCCTTCCCGCTTCTTATCCGCTCCTAGTTGATGCTTTAAAACCAGGTTTACAGATGCAGCCTTATAAATTCCAGAAGTATTTAATTTTATCAAATTAATGTGTTGGCATTTTGTCGCTTGGCAACTTTGCATTTTGCCCATATGGTTTCCTTGGACGAGCACGTTTTTCCTGCCCTCATTCCAAGTGGAATTCCAGGTCTAGAGAACAAAGCTAAGCTTGATAGAAGGTAATCTCCAAATTTGAAGAATTGATTAATTTCTTTTCTGAGTTAGATTAAAACCAAAATCTTAGTGTACATTCACAAAGCTGTTTGCAAATGGTTACTTTAAATATTTATCCCTTTTTTTCCGCTTTTGCAACTGACGGTTTAACAGAAGTTGTTAGCATTCAGAATATCATAATTGCTCTGTGTTTATCCTCTGCTAAATTTAATATTGGTGGTGTTTAAACGGCTAACTTGAATTTCTAAATGTGATGGCCATGTGCAAGGCATTGCAACGTGTCTCCCCTTATCAACAATATCTAGAAATAGAGATAAGATTATGTACATTAGATACTTCCCACAACTTGCAATGCAGTGTGAATGTGTATATATATATATTTTGCATGCCATAATGTGGGTGTACATGCTCTGGGTTCGTCTCTGACAACTTTGCTAATTCCTGGGCGAAAGTCTAAATCTCATTTGCCAAACAATGATGCGTTGGTAGCTAGAAAAAACAAAAACAGAAACAAAAAAACAAAAACAAAAACAAAATCAAAACAAAAAAAATGAAGTGTGGCTGCGTGTCATTTTTCCAGTTGTCGAATGTTTTGTATAAGCTACCATATATATATATATATATTAAACCAAGCTAATGCTTCCATCTACAATAATGTGAAGCATTTGTGATTGGTTATTTTGACTAGATTTCCTTACGCTATATTTGGGTAAAGACAAAGCATGGAATTGGAAAATTCTCCCTTTTGTCCAAACGAGAAGATGGACATTTGTTGATTAAGACGAAATTTCTCATAACAAATACCATGCCAAGTTACAATTACTTGTATCGCAATTTAAGACCATATATAAAGTTTGGTGTGCAAAATTTTATTTCATTGCACGCTTCTTCCCTACTCAAAGTTCCACAGATATAATTCAACAATAGCACCCTGACATTGGAGGACTCAATACGCATTTGCACTGAATGAGAATTGCATGTCTCAAACACCAACTCATAATATGAAATCACCTAATTCTATATAACTCTATGATAACAGAGTAGCTACAAAATTTAGATATTATAAGTTTATATCAACCCTTCTCTCTCCAAGCTTCCATGAACTACTACAAAGGCTAAAATGGGAGCTTCTAGCTGCAACTTTTCTGGCTCTGTTTGCAGTTCGACAATTTCTTTGATTCATGGCATTGAATGACAACTTCACAGAACATGCAAACTGAAATTATCTTTGAGTCAGATAAGATAAAGCCATGAAAAACTATAACAATGTGTAAAAACGGCTACTTGTAAAACCTAGATGCAGAAATTGCTGATAAAAAAGTCTTGCATCGCACTTTAGTTCAAAGCCATGGCTAAAAGTGAAGCTAGAAAACTTCGAAACCATAAGAAACCCAAAAGGAAATTAAAAGAATAAGTACTTTAGTTATGCATCTAAAATTAAATTAAGTGACCTCCTTCAGCAGCATGCTTAAGCAAGCATGTGATTGTACTTGGAAAGAACATCACTTAGATGAAGCGGCGTAAGAAAACACCTACCCATAAATCCTATAATGTTGCAAGTGGAGATCCTGCTTCAGTGAAGTACACTGCGAGATCTATATCCAAGTCGTCATACTTGCTGATGTAAGGATGATTCTGAATGTCACCAAAAAAGCATTACATTCGTCAACCTAGAACCCAATAGTCCGGATTGATGTTTATAAAATTTAAAGGATGATCATTTAATACATACCATGAGTTCATTTGCTGGTTTTCTGTCTGTGGGATCTTTTTGTAAACTGAAATGCACAATACCCAATTTACTTCTAAGTTCTATCAAATAGGTGAAACCAAAATCAGCACAAGCAAATGTATATAAAGCTCCAAAAGTATGGACAAAATTTTAGAGGGGACTGAATTACATGTAACTATGTTTTGCTCCAAATGCCATGATCCACAATGGACAAAAGGTGAATATTACAAAAATGGAAATGAAGATGCAGCATGGGAACATATTTATGTGGTAAAACCAGCACCAAAAACTGATTTTTGTCATTAGAATGTTTTGAACTTGGAGCCTAGAGATTCAAAGCTTGAATGATGATGAAATGTTTATGAAATAGTAATAGACTAGCTTCTATTGTTAAACTTGAAAATACAAATTTGATTAAAGTTCACTGCTAAAATGGGTCAGGCACAAATATAACATAATACAATCATAATATCAAAAAAGCATGTTGAAACGTTTACTTTTCATTGTATATATACGTACGAGTATGTGTGTATGAGTGTCTGCTCGCGCGTGTATTTTATTTTATTTTATTTTTTGGGGGTAAGTAATTGCAGATGTATTCATAATTGTGAGAAGGGTAGCACATATACCACTCAGAAATAAATGAGCAGAATTCTGGTGAATATAGATCAGCAGGGGCAGAAGGTGGTGGTTGGTCAACAATAGTTTCCATAAGCTCATAAACATTAACCCATCCTTCTTTTTGATGTGGTGGAGAGTATGGAAAATTTCCCAACGCACACTCGAGTAAAACCAACCCTAAGCTCCAAACATCACTACTATAACTGTATTTGCTTCCAGTGATTCTCTCTGGCTACAACACAGGCAAATTAAACTTCAGTATAAAGAGAATATCCATCCACTACATTGACCAAAGTAGGACTAAGGGATGAAAAACATATGTGATTAGTTATATGAGCACTCACAGACATATAGTTATATGTGCCAACAAAAGTATTGGCCTGACCCGAGGTGCTTGCTAATATTGCACTCACACCAAAGTCAGTAATCTTGACTTCTCCTCTATGGTTTATCAAGAGATTAGATGGTTTCAAGTCTCTGTGTATTATATGCTTTTCATGGTGAAGATACCACAGACCCTTGAGCACCTATCATTAAAAAAGCAAAAATAATCCTATAAAGACACAATATACTTTTAGAACTTACAAATACGAAAAGAATTCTAGTCCCCCCTACCTGTTTACAGATGGCAGCAAGATATGGCTCTGGAATAGTTTTGACCTTTATCAAAAAATCGGCAAGAGAACCACCATCCATGTATTCCAAGATTATAGATATAGCACCATTATCATAGAAAGATTGGTAGCATACGACAACATATGGACACTGTGATGACTGATTGATTTTCAGTTCCTGTGCAATTTGCCTCCTAGCAGATTCTTCAATATTCATTTGAATCACCTAGAGTTGAAGATCATAACATGTTAGAAGTATCCTCCCAAATTGTGATAAGAACCATTGCACAAGTAATGACTAAAGCCACTAGTCAAAAAGCCAACAGTTTTAAGATGTTTCGATCAAACTTTCAAGCAATCTAAGAAAACTATCTCCGTTTCAGGTATCACAGATCCTTACATGTTTTTAAATCAGGTGGTATTTTTTTTAAAAACGAAAAACCTCTCCAGTTTCCATACGCACTAAATGAGTTTCATGATCAGCCCTCAGCGAAATTAGAGGATTTTAACTTCCTGAGCAGCTCATTAACTTTAATGCAAAATCCACCAACAAAAGTAGTTCCTAAAGCAAAATTCATGACAAGCACATAAGCTTCATCTCACAATGAAAAAAAGCAAGCAACTATAAATTCATTTAGACTTTGCTCCTCACTCATGGTCCTTAGTCCTTACAACACCACATGAAACCTGGAAGCCGCAATTTCCGCTTTCGACTTTTTCGAATTCTACATTGTCATGGACCATGTCTATACTCTATAATGCCGTAAGAAAGAAATAATGCCAACATAGACAAACATTTGGTGCTATGTACTGATGATATTTTAATTTATTCCACCAATAATGAGCTAGTCATGTTCATGGGTCCTATAGAGGTTCAAATCTGAAGAAACCAGGCGAGGATCATTTTCACTTGAGTAGAGTACCTTTAAAGCAAAAAATTGCTCAGTCCATTTGTGTTGCACCAGATGAACAACTCCACCATTTCCCTTTCCTATGACTTTGACTGCATCAAAATCAGCCAGGCTTATCTGGTTGTCAGATGGTTGTATAAGTGGTGCCTGCAGATAAATGGCATATACTCATGAAAAGCACACTCACAAACCTCTAATCTGCTACGAAATACTGCATACAGTCTTTTTGTGTTTATCATGAAACACAAAACTAACAAAATCCAAGGCTTGCGGACTTAGTCTAATGGAATTTGTTCACTTCCACAATAACATGCTAAATTGCACATGTTAAGTATGGATGAAGGGGAACGCAATTCATAATATTGTCTGACACTTGTAATGTACAGACGCTTTTTTCTGATAATCATTGGTGCACATGTCAAAATGATCTTAGACTAATTGCAATCGAGAGGAAAATGGACAAGGGGAAGTTCTGCTTTCTTATCTTACAGCTACACTATAAACTTCAATTCTAGATAAGGTAAAATGCAAGTAACAACTATAATTCATTTGCAACCACCATCATGCAGTTTGATTTTTTTGCAATTGGCCACTTTTCCTATACGAGACACAGAATCAACTACAAAGAGCACCCGCACATGTCAACAAGCAGCTAGTTTACATGCAGTGTGTTTATACACAGCAATGGTACCTACCACAATTCATATGCTGAAAACCAGGAAAGAGACCGGTCTTTCAAATTTTCTCATGGCATCATTCAACCTCACCCTTCACTGAGAAATGGTGATTTCTACCTAGTTTGCACTGATGGATATACTCCCTCCATTCACAAATAATAGTTTATTTTGATCGGCACATAGTTTTAAGTAAATTTTTCAAAAAGCAACATTCTTAAATTTTGAGTGAATACCAGTTACACATTAGCCCTATATGTCTGTCTCAATCTTATCATTAAAAATCATGTGGGAGTAATAGTGTAATGATTACATGTACCAAAAACAGAAAGAAACAATAAATTTTGATACATCCCAGAATGGCAACGTGGACCATTATTTGTGGATGAAAGGAGTAAAAAAACTCAGGCCTCTTACTTATACCAAGCATTACAAAGTCCTACTTCGCATAAAATAAAAGAAGAATCAGCGTGCAATAAGCACTACCAAACTGGGCGCAAGCCTAAATTGGAAAAACTCAAAGAGAACAATTTTAAAACCCCAATTCATATCAAAAGAGAACAGATTTTCTCTAGTTTCCAGAAATGATCTTACAACTTCGACGTTGCTGCGATCAACAATCCGAACACCCTTTTGATTGACGAGTAGATCGCCATCCTTGAATGTCCCAGATTCAGTCCTGTGCAAACAAGAGCAGCAGTTTTAGGGTAAAATGCAAACACAATAAAAGCATTTCTCCGAATTATCCATTTCCAATCCTAAAGTCAATCAAAATATGATACTAGGAGAATGTCCTGATGCCTTCACCAGATCTTCTAAACTTTGAAAATAGTATTGGGAATGACCAGTAGATGCCTAATTCCAGGGGGGATGGGTTATAGCAAACTCCTATTTTTTAGGGATGTGTTCCTAAATTTTAATCCCTAAAACTCAATTTAGAGGCTCATTTAGGAACAGTGGCGGATCCCGGTTAGGGGGACGGGTCCTTCGTCTGGGGCCGTACAAGGGGACTACTTGAAAATTGCTGCATTTTACATACAAATCCAAAGAAATAGAAATATAAAAATAATAGAAAATCAAGGAAATGCTCGCATATATATAGAGAGAGAGAATACAGACAGGAATTTGGAGAGTTCATCGGGAGGAGGAACAGAGAGCTTGAGGTTGAGCCCCAATTTCCCCTTGTTCATCTCTAACTTTGTAGATCTCTACTTTTCCTATCCTTACTCTATAATAATAACAGAGAGTAACTCACTTCTATTCTATCTACAATTAATTTTTTCCTCTCTGTATATATATTTTATTACAAAGTGTGTGTATATATATATATATATATATATATATATGTACAGAGAGAGAGAGAGAGCGTTCGGTCAATAATCAACGTGAAGAAAGGACGAGGAAGCTAATGGGTGGTGAAAACGGAAAGGGACGGCTTTGCAACTCTCCTGCCCACGTCATTGACCAACTGTTTCCTACATAAAATATTACGACTTCTCCCGGTAAAAATTTATATTTTAAAAATTAATTATTTCAATTTTTTTTTGAAAAATTTGCTATAAATTACTGTGAAGTATTTATATTGATTATGCTAATATATAAAAAAAATAATAATCTTAACCAATATTTTAAAAATTTGCTGGAAAAATAAATAATTTTTAAATAGAAAAGTTGTTAATTGTAAATTTTTTAATTGAGAAATCTATTGTAATATTTTTTTAAAAATTTCTAGAAATTCAAAAAAATAAAAAAATTATTGTAAGATATTTCTCTCTTTTGATTTCTGAAACGATAAATAAAAAGAGAGAAGTCAAGTATTAGAAATATCATGTGAATGCTCTTGTGTTGAATGAAAGTTCAATTCTAAAATCAATTTCATTTATGATGCCACTTGTTTTCGGGTTTGTTTACATTTCCGACCAATCATATAGGATATGTGCATTGCACCTTCTCAATTTTACAATACAGATCAAGATTAATCGCTAATTTTTTTATATTAGGTAATGTTATTTCTAATAAATTATTCTCATACGAATCGAACCTTGAACCTCAAAAGTTTCAAGACATTAAGTTTAAATGATTGACCACTTAGATAATCCTTTGGCCTTGTTTGATAGGGAGTAAAAAGCAAACTTTTGGACAATATCTATTTTTTTTTTTTATAATCTGACAAAATCTACTTTTTGTTATATAATTAATGGCAAAATTAAGTATATAACTAAATAACCGAAAGTTAAAATATTCCTACGATATATGGGAACAGTGTTGTTCTTTCTACCAAAAAGATAAAAACTACATGGATCTTACCGAACAACATATATTTTAAAAATACAATACTAAATACTTATAAGTAATATTTAAAAATATATTTTCATTCATCCATGAAAAAATATGTTTTAGTACTTCTAAAATAAGACCAAACGAGCCGACGTCTGTGCAGTTATTGATTTTATTTTTTGGCATGCTGTTGATTTGAATGTTCTGAAACATACGATTAATTTGACTTCGAGTTTTATGTTTTTCCATGGTCAAAATTTTAAGGACTTGCCTGAGTTGGATATCGACTCGAGAACCAACCGAGTAAAAATAGATCATTTATTAAACTTAGCTCGAGTCCAAGTATTAAGCTCAATTACACATATTTGTATAACTATATATATAATATGTAAACAAAAAACATCTATATACTATAATAAAAAATATATATAATTTTCAAATCAAATTTTCTCCTCATTTTTTTGAGTTTAGAAAGTTTGTATCCAAACTTAGACTTCAATTCGAGCCTAGCTTAGGTAAATATTAATCTAAGTTAAAGTATATTTGATACTTGACTCAACTTATTGCAACCCGTGCACCCAACATTACGAGTACTTCTGGAACGGACTATCATTTATAACAATGTATACAGCAGAAAGGATAGTGTAAAAAAAATTGGTTCCAAGACAATTAATCTCAAAAAGGAGCAATTTGTGTCAACTTGTTCTGTTTTTCATGAAGTTGTCCCAACAGCAACTTGTATCTTGCCAAACGGATTAGTACCACTTGAGAAAAGTGAATCCCCCATTTGAACAATAAAACTAAAGGATGATAACGAATGCATATAAGCAAATTCCATCTTCTACAACAAAACCTCGAAAACTATAGCTTCCCTATTCATGACTCTGAACAACCACCAAAACTTGTATCGAACCAAATTGTGAAATTGCCAACACTATCACACAAAATATTCGTGACTGTGAACAATCACCAAAACTTGTATCAAACCAAATTGTGAAGTTGCCAACACTATCACCACCCTAACAATGCGACAAGAACCCATACCTTTTGTATACACTATAATGTCGTTTCCTCAACAAAGCCAGATGCTTACATGTATATATAACAGTCCTAAAAACTGACACTATCTTTTATAACACACTCGGCAGACCACCTCCATTCTCTGAATCGTAGTGAAACCATCACACGCTGTCGAAACGGCAAACATCATGATTCCATGATATTAAAGGAGAATCTAGAAAGCAACTGTGTCACCCCTGATATAATTGGCCCATAAGTCTGCAAATTTTCAATAAACTGTATAAAGAGCTGCGATTTTTGCATAAAGAAAAAGAAACTTAATTGATATTGAAGTGATGCAAAGTAGATGGAATATAAATCCCCAAAAAATCACAAAAAGCCTTGAGAGCACAACTTTGGGTGGCAGTAAAACAAGCACATAAGGTGTGGCTAGACTTAGAGATTAGATACTTATATATGCAGACTACTTAGCCCTATAGTTCTTTACCTAGTTATCCATACGACCAGTTTAATCCCCAATCAAAATTCAAACGATGAAACCAATTAGCTCAGAGCCTTACATACAGTTTCTTACCTTGGGGTTCTCGTGGATTTGGCACAATGGAACTGCAAGCAATTTGTAGTTCTTTGGTACACCAAATCTCAGAGTTGCTGGTAGCTTAACAAGAAAGAGTTTTATGCATTCCTGTCGAATGAGATATAAATATTTCGACATTCTATGAAACAAGATTCTAAAGAAGCAATAGCTAGACTAAATACCTTAGGCCTTTTGACATTTGGTAGCAAATACGGGTACATCAACTTCTCAAAGTCCGCCCTCCACCATGTTCCCAGGCATTCTCCCAACTGCAGTTGTAATGACTCGAACTTGTTAGTAATAAACTGATTTTAGGAATCCAAGATGCTACAACATTGCTGAACTTTATGTGAACAAATACAAGGCATACTATTGTGCCAACTCCTCCGCACCTAAATTCCTGAAAGTATAAGAGAAAATGCTACCTGACAGTCACTCGTGCTGCAGCCTAGAGTTATAGACAACTTATTCAAAAGCTTGCGTGTCATACAATCAGCTTCTGTAAAAAAAAATTATCCATAAGTCACCCTTATAGGGCTCACACGTCCCAAAATAAAAACACAAAATCTTGTCTAAATAAAAAAAATTTAAACGTTACCCATTTCACCCGGTCTCAAGCGACCCCCAGGAAGCTTGTACACAGAATTACGCACTTGCAAAAGCAATATATGGGGTTGTTTGGACAGTTCAACCTGGGTTACCGAGTCAAGAAAATTTTAATAATCAACTGGTATGTTTTTGAGTGTTCTATAACAGGGACAAGCTAAACAATCGACATAAAATTAACAAGTTAAAATGAATGCAACAGAAAGATGGTGAAAAAGAAGTTGGCCGCCCTATAAATTTTGCTCGTGACGATTGTCTGGACTCTGGATGAAGGTAATAGTTGAAAAGGGTAAGACATCTCATGTCAGAAAATTACAAGCACTACCCTTGATTAAAAATTTGTCATGTACACCATTCAACTAAAATACAACCTTCAAGTGCTACACGAAACACTCCCAACCAAAAACAAAATTCTTGAGTCATGAATGTGCCCATGTTTCAACCACAGAATGTTTTTTTTACCCACCACCAATAATTTGTTTAGGGATGATTAGAAAATTCCTCAAGAGTATGCTAACATTCTCATCTATATACAATTTTGCACACACTTATTAGGATAATTCCAAATTCCTTTCATGTTTGCCAATTAGAAGTAGGTCAATGCTACATCATAAAAAACATAGAAAATAATCTTGTAGATTATTTCAATTGGTTTTGAGAAACTCACCTTTACCGCTAGTTGCCCAAACTGCAACAATTACGTAACGACTTTACCTTGACTTTCAAATGAAACGGCATTAAGCTTGAGCCCTTACAACTTACATTACAATAGGATACAACCACATTCATCATTTTGTATTATCATAATTGTTCCATATTCAACCTCTTTTGAAATTGATTTTGGTGGTGTTAAAATCCCTAATTTGAATTTCTATAAATTACGACCATGCATGCCTTCATTGAGACGTGTGTGTCACAGGTTCGTCCTGTTATAAACAATTTCTCTACAAACAGGGGTAGGATTGCAAACTTCAACCCTCCCAGACCTTGTAATACTAGA
>MKEJ01093371.1:0-10303 GCA_001753735.1 Embelia ribes
AAAAAACTTAAAATAATTTAAAATAAAAATATCAAAAGTTACGGAATTATAATTTACAGTTGCTCACATATCTACCAAACTTACCAAAAATTTAAATATAATTAATTTTCAACAGTACAAATTAGTGCTGCGAGTTCACGGAGGTACCTTGAAATTCCTATATCATGCATATCTAAAATTTCGATTAATGATAACTACATCAATGCTATATTTTTATTATGAAGTATTTAAAATAATTTCTAAATTTTTGCTCTTATGCTAGTATGCAATATTTTGTTAGATAATAAATCTGTGAACCACATGTAGAGCATGTGTATGTGTGCTAGTGTTTCAAAAAGACACAATTGTGTTAAATACTTCTAATTTGGATTTTCGCCCAGAGGATGAGATTCCTTTTAGTTCAATCGTCAGTCCTTTTGTTGCTTTTCTCCGTTTATGTGTTGGTGTGGATTTATCTATGAGAATTATGCTTAGTTTTCATCCATATGCGAATTGATGTTTGTCATTCGATTCATTTGCATTTACAATTTCTTGGCATTTTATGAGCCAGGGTTCTAAATAATGTGTAAAGAACGATGTTTTACTTGGATAGACCTACAAACCATCCCTTTCCCTCGTTCCCATGTTGTTTCTTTCTTTCTTTCTTTTTTCCCTGCTTATTTTGCCCTTCAATGTTGTGCCTTTGCTGCTGTTATTTCCAGATTTAAGCTAATTTCGCATCTCTCTCTCCCCCTCTTTCTCTATATATATCTGATAGATAAATTAAGCACTTCTCCTTTGCTACTATTGATATCACGAAACATCGTCATCCAAGCTTTAAAATCTCAATAAATTAGGGTTGGTTAAATGGAATCATAATAAAATGTCACATTGGATTATTAATACAAGTTTGTAGACACTACAGATTTCTATTCAAGGCAACTTGCTCTTCTATTTCTATCATGCGCATATCACGTAGTTAAAGTTCTACCCCTGCCTCTCCTAATTATTCCTGTAGCAAGACTCAATACTTTTTTAACTGGTGCACCATCATGCGCATATTACGTAGTTAAAGTTTTACCTCTACCTCTCCTAATTATTCTTGTAGCAAGACTCATACTTTTTAATTGGTACATTGATTTGTCTCCTCTTATGTACTCAAACCACATTAAACAATTCTCTATCATCTTATCCCCAATTGGAGCCACTCCTAAGATCCTTTCATTTCTAATTCTATATTTCCTACTCTTCTGGTACATTCATTTCAACATATGCATTTTTGCTTCACTCATCTTATGTTTATTTTCATTTTGTTTCCTAATAGCCCAACGCTCAATTGTATACAATAGAACTGATCTTACCATGGTCTTGTAAAACTTTTCTTTCAATCATAGAGACATATTGCGATCACATAAAATGCCGAAAGCACTTCTCCACTTTATCTATCCTGCATGACACTCCTTTCTATCCCACCATAGTTTTGCAAAATATCAATCATGGTACCACCTCTCCACCTAATTTAACTACAATCGGGTCTACTATATGTTATCCATTGAAATTGCACTCCATAAGAATTAAGAAGGTGCATGTAAAAACATGTTTGAGCTCATTTTGGGTTTTCAGTTTCTTGTTCGTACGCAACAAGATATATAGAACAACAGAGGGCTCAATGCACTTCTTCATTTGCATTGGTTTTTTCAAGAATCACCTAGAATGTCTAGAAGCTATTCATTGTCTTTGAGAATATTCTAGGACTTAAAACTACCAGATTTCTTCAATTTTATGAATTTCTTTTTTATTTTATCATTTGAGGTTTTCTCATTTCAATATTTTCCTTGATGATTCTATTTATTACAAAGTTACTGAAATTTGTAGATAACCTATTTTTTTAGGCAATTAGAAGTGAAAATGTAATTTTTAATTTTCCATCTGTGTCTTAAGATCTGAAAATAGGTATCGGTTTCTTAACTAAAAATTGTGATTTTAGTTTCTAACTTCGTGAAGGAACTTCTTTGTCATTACTGATGGAAATAATACATTCATTAACTGTTGATCTGAAATTGCAGAGAAGAAGAGAAGAAGGGAGAGAAGAAGATGAAAGGGAGGGCTAGAGAAGACAAAGTCAAGTTAACTTTGTGTCTGAATCACCAAGTGCAATATGGGGAACATGTCGCAATTTTGGGTTCAACAAAGGAACTGGGATTGTGGAAAAAACAAGTTCCAATGCATTGGACACAAGATGGATGGGTATGTGAGATTGAACTGAAAGCGAGCGGTTCTATTGAATTTAAATTTGTGATTGTGAAAATGGACAAGAGCATTGAGTGGGAAAGTGGTAATAACCGGATATTGAAGTTGGCGAAAGGAGGTAGCTATAGAGTTAACTGCCTTTGGAATGCGACTGGTGAGGTTGTGGATTTGTTGACTTATGATACAGAACAAATGGAGGCAGTATTTGAAGAAGTAGGAGATAATGGGCCCACAATTGATGATAATACTGCAAATCTTGAAGTTGGTACAAGTCCTTTTGTGGAACAATGGCAAGGTAAGGCTGCATCTTTTATGCGATCCAATGAGCACCATGATAGAGAATCAGATAGAAAGTGGGATACATCAGGCCTTGAAGGGGTGGCTCTAAAGTTAGTCGAAGGTGACCGCAATGCTAGGAATTGGTGGCGGAAGGTATTAACGTGTTCTTTGATTTTGAATATAATCAGATATGGAAAATATTTGTCAGTCATAAAACATGAGCATAATTAAAAATCTCTATGCAAGCCTCTGGATTGTCTATTTTTTTTTTCACTTAATAAAATACGTTTATTTTTTGCTGAATATGTTTTTCTCTCTGTCATTTCTCTTCTTTTATTGCTTATATTGATTGCTTTCTTTTGTTTCCTTTCCTTTCCTTTCCTTCCTTTCCTTTCCTTTCCTTTCCTTTCCTTTCCTTTTTTTTTTATTGTTATCTCGCTTGGGGTTTATTTATTTTTTATTTTTTATTTTTTATTTTTTTTCATATGTGAATTCTGTCAGAGTTCAACGTACCTTTTCAAATTCTGGAACAATTAAGTATTGGAGCTTTTATGATTAGTGTTCCAATTATATAAGAGCTTCCTGCTCATTTTGTCTGCTGGAACAGAATCTGCTGATTTTAACATCCGGAGAATGAAGCAGAGCCTAAAGGAATCTTAAGGAGATCCTTCATTTGAAGTGTTTTGTTTCTGAAATGCCTCAGTTTTCTGATGGTACTTTAATAATCCTTCAGAAAATATCTAAGGATGATAACACCATTTCAAAAGAAGAGCACTTCTCCTCATCACCGTTGATGTTCTCCTCGCAAAATACCCTCATGAATGAATTGAAAGTGCTCCTTTAGCTTCACTATGTGTTACCACACTAAGTAAATATAGGAAACAATTAAAGTTTAAAGTACCCTTTTTCAATGGCTTGCATAAACTTGTTGGATAGGTGCTTGGTGTTTTCTGGACCAGCACTTATAGAGTAAACTTCTTATTGTTCTGGCTAAGCAAACATTTTATTTAATTGTTTATTGTAACTCAACTAGTGTAGTTTCGTAGCATTTAAATGGAGCTTGTGACTCATCAGTAATGAGTCATGGCCTGTTACTCTGAATCTTTCAGTTTTTTAAAGATATTCCTTCTTTTTGTTTTAATTGGGGGGAGGGATCTTCTTTTTTGTTTGGGCTAGTGATTTGAGGTAATTTTACATTTTCAATGGAAGTATACATTTTCCGGTTGACACCTGTCATGTGTTTTTTTGTTTCTTCTTATGATGAAGCTTGAAGTTGTTCGCGAACTATTGGTTGAAAGTTTGGAAGGTCAGCAACGACTGGAGGCTCTCGTAAATTTTGCTATCTATTTGAAGGTTACTTAGTTAATATTTATTCTTTATTTGATTTCCTGTCTTGTTCATTTATTACCCCCATTTGTTATTATCAATATTATAATTTGTAATTTTGTTATTTCTGTAACGTTCTAATCTCTGTATCTATGCTAATTATGCAGTGGATAAACACAGGACAAATTCCTTGCTTTGAGGATGGAGGTCATCACCGGCCAAATAGGCATGCGGAAATTTCTAGGCTTATATTCCGTGAGCTGGAAAGGATTGCTTCCAGGAAAGATACTTCACCTGAGGTAGTTTAGCAAATAAATGGTGAAGAGAGCTGATTTCTTTGTTAGCTTTTCTATTCGTAATTTTTCTAGTTTCTAACGCTTTGGAGTTTTGGCCAAGGAACTAAATTTCCATCAAAATCAAAATTGCCAAAAATGTTTTCCATTTGAATCACGGAAAAGCTTAAAAATTTCAGTGTTTCCAACAAAGCATCAAAGTTTCTACACATTTCCATCAATCAACAATTTTTCTGTTGAAAACAATAAAGGTTCTTGAAGCATTTCTTTTTTAAATGCAATTTTGACTTGTGATGTCACATAGAGATTTTTACATCTCCAATGCCAACTTTGAATATTTGATAGTAATATGTCTTTAATGCGCTGTAGGCCTGTAACTAAATGCTAGAACGATCATGGTTGTACTTGAATAACTTCATGTATGTGTGTAAGTTCATTGGACCTTTTCATAGACCTCCATAATGCATATCTTATAAGGAGTTCAAAGGTTTTTGCTTTATTTGTTATGACCTACGATAGAACCAAGATAAATCTGAAAGAATGTGTACTACAGATGGAAAGTCATATTCCTAAGACAATGTACGTGCATGTGAGAGAGGGAAAAAGCTTTATCCTTTAAAGCCAAACATTCCATCAAACTGCTGTTACTGAAGTCCGTATGAATTTGTTAAAGACTTTGGAAAAATAATTTAATAATTGATACACTAGTGTACATTAAAATGAAAATAGATGACACCTTTGCATGGGCCAGCCTATCAAATATTGCAAATGAGCTTAATTTTTTTTCACTGAATATGGATTTTGCATAATAATTTGCAGGAAATAGTTGTCATTCGCAAGATTCATCCATGCTTGCCATCATTCAAGGCAGAATTTACTGCATCTGTTCCTCTTACTCGAATTAGGGATATTGCTCACCGGAATGATATTCCTCATGATCTCAAGGTTCCATTTTGATAAAAAATTGTTCTGTCTTAATATTTAGTGTTTTTCTATATTTCTTATTCAGGAAGCAGTAAACATCAAAACAGAGTTTCTGCAGCTATATCTTATTCCAATTAAACAAGTACGTCTGTTTTGGTTTTAAACTTCAGCAAGAGATTAAACATACGATACAAAACAAGCTTCATAGGAATGCTGGCCCTGAAGATCTGGTTGCTACAGAAGCTATGCTTGCAAGAATCACCAAGAACCCTGGAGAATATAGCGAAGCCTTCGTGGAACAATTCAAAATATTCACTCACGAGCTTAAGGATTTCTTTAATGCTGGAAGGTTAGTCACTTACTTTCAGCAGCTTGATTGTCTACGTGTTTCGGGATTTCTGGATCAAATCTCCATTTTTTATCTGTGTAACTCAATAATCACTGCAGATTATAATAAGAACTTGGTTTTTTCTGAATTAAGTGCTTTTAAGTTTTTTTTTGGTTTGGCAAATATCGGAACTCCTTTTTTGGTTACCTAAATTTAACTATGAATTTTGGGGGACACAAAAATTAAATTCTAATTATTATGGAGTTCATGGAGTCTATTTTGCCAAATCTGTCATCAACTGAATGGTTATGCTATGCTGGACTACAGATTGATTCATTACACACTCTCTGTGTGGTGATCTGAGTACAATATGCTGTTGGGTTTGCATATAGAAAACGAGCTTGAGTTAACCTGATTTTCTGTAAGCTGGTGCTTGTTTTATGTTTTTCATTAGAGCTTCCAAATTCTTGGTGATTCCATGTTTTTTGTGTCCTGATTAGAAAATTAAAAGGCTGGGTCCCAAGAAATTTCTTATATTCTATCTGATTACTTTAGTTGATGAGAGATATTTTAGCAACCAATAACAATATTAGATCAACGTAGGAAGAAAAAGCTGGTCATGTTTTTCATTGGGTTGAGCACATTCTAGATTTGTTGAATTCACAAGACTTAGTACCCAGCCTGTAAGTGAGTGCCCCATAGCCCACTCTGCGCTCAAATCTTTGGACTCTGTTTAGAGCCATTTAAAATCAATTGATGTGCTTTGGACTGGGTAAAGTGATCAAATTACCTCTTTAAAGATTATTTGCGTGCTTAGATTGAGTCCTACGGTTGAACCTTCCACGAACTTTAATAATAATATTTAATCTTCTTTAAAATATCCATTCCTCTTTAGCATCTAAAGTACTCTGGGGATTATATGTTTTTGAAATTAACATTGAAAGAATTGATCAAATACTGTGAGTTGAAGACAAATTTCAGCTATTAGATTTTATTTTATTTAGGCAAATAAGTATCAATGTATGACTCTTTGTTACATATTTTCTTTATATATTAGCATGTAGCCTGTGCGTTGCACGGGGTAAGGTTGTATGGAATTATTATTATTATTTTTAATTATTAGATCTAATTGTTAAAACATCTTATTTTGTATTTTTTTGTCATTGTTTTTAGTTTTATATTTGTTCTTGATTGGTTTATTATACAGTGGCAGTGATTTTTCATTTCTACTTTTTCCACAATTTTAAAAATTTACCATACATATTGAGAAATTTTATTATGATAATATTTTCAAATAAATTAATATATTTATAATAACTTTATTTTCCAATAAGTTTTAGTTTGGTGGAACTACATTATAATTAGTTTTATTGTTCAAAACTCCTAAGTTTATGGGACACGTGTCAATTAGTTATGAAAGATAGTTGAAGGGACATGATTCTTTAACAACCATAATTTTCATCTTTTATCAATACATAAATTTTTATGGGATAATTCTCAACATAAATTCATTTAATTTTTTAAAATAGTAATTTTTATCCTTTTGCTCCAATGCATAGAGTTGATTTTGGTATATTATTGAAAGGGTTTTTTTACGTTTTCAAGAAGATTTGGTATATAGGAATTATATATGGGACAATTTTCAAATAATAAACATAATTTTAATAAGTGATAGTTTTCAAAAAGTTTAGGTTTAATGAGGTATTATGATAAAATTTATTTTCTAAAATCCTTATTAACGGGATACATGTCAATTAATTATGTAGACACTTCTCACAAATTGATCAAAAATAGTTTAATGAACAATTTTGATATAATTCTACAACTTAAATAATTTTCATCTTTTTAAAATTATAATTCTTATTCTTTTGTTTCAATCTGTAGAGTCAATTTTTGTATATGTGCCATAGCTATATGTTTTACATATTCTAAAGAATATTAAGTTTAGATGAATATATTATGGTAGTATTTTCAAATAAAATGTTATAGTTTATTAAATTTAGTTCTTCAAGAAGTTTAGGTTTAGAAGTCTATTATGATAGGTTTTATTAGTTATGATTTTTCACTATATTATTTTTTATTAAGAAAAAAGTTATGACACTTTTTGGTTCAGTTTTCCTATCATTTGTTTTATGATTTTAGTTTTCGTGGATTCGTACCGTAATAATATTTTAAGGAAAAAAATGTTTAATCCTGTATTGATAATATTTTTAAAAAGATAATAGTAATTATGATAATATTTTTAAGATTGATTACCTTATATTTTGTGTATGTGTATATGTAAAGATAGTGAAGATATAATATTTTTATTTCCAAGATTTTGATTGCTAAATTTATGGGATTATGTGTCAGAAGATTACACACCACTTGTCAAAAAATTACGAAGCCACTAGTCAAAAAATTATGTAAGCATATGTCGTCATTAAAGCAAAAGTGACAGAAGTCTCAATTTTTGTATTAATAAGAGATGTGATTTCCTTTAGTTTATAATTCTTTGCTATTTATAGTTACTTTCTTTTATATTTTTAATGTTGCCATTCTTGTTTATATATAATTACCTTTGTTTCCAATCCTTTCATGATTTTTATAATTTTATTTTTTTTGTCAACCCTTAGATAATATTTAAAGTAGAAAAACTCCAACCATACAAAAGTACACGTGTCACCAGGTTCTAAATGTAGCATGGCTTTTATATATTAATAGAAATATCACTTTTTACTCTGAAAAATCCAAGTACCAAACATAGCGTGAAGGTCACTTGGCATGTACTTCAAGGGTGCATGGCGATGTAGCTAGCCTGTGAGTGGCCCGTTTAGCTTTTGTTTGCAATTCAACTTAACTCTATTTCACTTGCTAAAAGAATTGGGCTGTGATTTGGTATTAAGACTTGTTACTTAAAAATCCATTCCTTCGCATAAATTTGTTTCCATGAATGCTGAACTGACTTGTTGAAAACTCAAAAATAGGAATGTTGTTCATTATCCTAGTTTCATGCTTTTTTGTGTAGTGTCTGAGAATTCGAAGTAAAAGATAGTAAGGCAAACTAAATAACAAAATGATGTTTTTTATTACTCAAATGAATAGCTTCGATTACAACCTTTGGATGTGATTTACAAGTGTCAAGATAGTTTCGATCTATTTTATTGCTACTTCTAACATTAAATTACTTGTACTTTTACATATAACCCATGTTGGGAATGTGTTTGTCGATGTCCTTCTTTGTGACTATTCTCCTTGCTTTTGTAGAGCCAACTGAGTAGTTGTTCTCAACTACACTTTCGATTGTGAACCGCACAATCTAATTCAATGCTCTTCATTTAAGATCCTTTCTTAATTGTTTTGGCGTCCTCTATATGTGATATGTACCCCACTTAGTCAATTTGTTCTCACACGTTGACATATATGGTACCACGTTATTGACCCACTAATGCATAAATTAATCCTTTAATTAAGCTTAATTTGCTTTTTAATAATTTATTATTATTATTATTAGCCAATTAATCTACTTGTTAAATAGCCCTCTTTGCTGAGCTAAATTAATCATATGTTATATTCACATATAATGTTAAGTGATTAATTAAAATCCTTATATCATTGAATTGTTAATAAATCTTTTAATAGGTTTAATTAATTGAAAATAATATAAATAATATCGAATTAATTAACTTCTTTGTTTTAGACTTTTAATTATTTATTATTAGTTTAATAAGTTTAATTAATTAAAAGGTGGTGTAAACAGACTTGTATACCCAAAAAGACTAGATCATTTTTTTTAAACTTTTACATTGTTAAGTTTGCGAGAAAAAGTTAAAACTAGTCTGATAGGCTCAGTTTAAACTTTTTTTAAACTTAAACCTTGTTCGTTGGTTAAGAAAATGTGCAGTGGTAATGCTAGTATGATAGGTTCAGTTTTTTCAAGGGCTTATATGTGTAATCAAACGGATATGAGATTACAGTAAACAGTGGTCTCAATGAAAACAATATGAGAAAGAAAAAGTGAAAATAGTTGATCTAGAAATAAGAATCATTGTCTTTTGTGATATTGTTACATATTATTATTTAGAACCGATTAATAACAATGTGAAATACAAAATCAAAACAACTTCTTGGCTTCCCATAATAAGTAGCAGTTATAACTTATTACACAAAACACTGAAAAGGGAAAAAAAAATTAAGCAACAATACAACACTCTTATTCTGCATCATCAATTCTTTCTGCGGGTTATGTTAACCATTAAACCATCGTTCATCCGAAGCCCAATAGAAGCCGCGGGAGTGACTTTGTGTCCTTCCACTACTTTAACATTGTAATTGTGGACTACGGCAGCTGCAATGGCTTTCATCCTGGTAAAAGCATCATTTTTCCCGGGGCAGACCCGTGGTCCTGCGCTAAATGCCATCAAGTACTTGTTTGCCAAATCGTGTTTAATCTCTCCTTTCTCTGATAACCATCTCTCGGGCTTAAACTCAAGAACATCACTCCCCCAAATTGATTGCATCCGTCCAAGTGCATACCATGAAAAAACGACTTCCACCTTGCGGGTGACATGGTGACCACTTGGTAGGGTGTCAGGCTGGACGACCACTCGTTGCTGAAATGGAGCCGGAGGGTAGAGCCTTAGAGTTTCACAGAAAGCTGCGTGGAGGTAAGGCAACTTGTTCAACTCTTCGATGTTAAAGAGTCTAAATTGTTCGGCTTCACCTTCTGGTAAGATTGCTTCAAGTTCTTTCCTAATCTTTGCCTCCACCGATGGGTTCTCTGAAAGAAGCCAAATTAGCCAAGTTAGAGCTGAGCCAGTTGTGTCTCGGCCACCCGCATTCAAGACTACAACAACGTCTCTCAAGACGTTGTATGGTTGTGCCTTAGATCCAGAATTCTCATCCCCAGTCATAAAAAACTTCAAGGCATCAAAACCCTCAACTT
>MKEJ01093372.1:0-21758 GCA_001753735.1 Embelia ribes
ACCCGAGGGAGTTTTAGGTGTGGAATAAATTTGTAGCTTCAGATGAGAAGGATTAAATTCGAGGGAAAGAAGCTCGGATTTGAAGTTCGGACAAACTCGGGTTTTGGGATCGGAGTTCCCATCCTTTAGATATTCATTTTTAACTTCTGATCATTTTAGAACTCGGACCTTGACTTTTGGGCCCTGGCTTCGGACTTTGATTGGATCTTGGAGGCGAATCTTCCAAGGTAAATATTTTTTCTCAGCCATCTTATCATAGTCATACAATGCTTTGGGAGATGAAAAGGCTAATTAAATGAATCTATCAGACATAGGCGGTTGTATATCTAATGCACGTTTTCCCAAGAGTCGCATAGCGTTTATTACTATAGACGTGTCTTTTCACCATCTTCTGGTTTGCCCATAAATAGAAATCTTAGTAGGGTTCAGCCTCGTCCATTTTCAAATCCATTTTATAGAGAGAGACTATCTCAAACTTCCAAAAATTTAGAACCTCGAATGGATTTCTCCAACGACGACTCCGATGTCAGTTTGAGTGACATTTTCCCGAAGACGGACACTGGCTACCTTGGAAGAACATCTAGAGAATCTGGTGGACGAGTTGGCCTAGAAAGATCAAGAGCTGAAAAAGTTGAAGCTCAACCTAGAGGAGTATGAAGATCTTTTGGTTCGTTTGGAGGCCTTAGAAATCAAGGTGGTAGACATGAAGGCCAGGGTGTACTCTGGAGCAAGCGCCCGATGGACCCAGTGGTCCTCCCAAGGGGGCTAACCTGGAAGCGAGGGTTGCATCCTTGAAGGCAGCTTTGGCTAAGTCTGGGGCCGTCCCTTGAAGTAAAAGCCAGAGAGAGAGTACACTCAGGGGGACAGTATTATCTTCTCTGAATCATTCTATGTAATCCCTCCCTTGATTATAAAAATATTTTGTTCACTCTTTTATTTTCTTATCACATTATTGATACAGTAAATACTTGTTTTCTGCACTCTAGCTTTCTCTCTATAAATAGCTCAAAACATGATCTTTAATTTCAAACTCATCTTTGTTAGAGAGAGGAAATAGATTTTCCTTACATTCCACCATATTATGTCTCAATCAAGTGAGCAGTGGGTCCAGCTCCGATACCAGTGTAGTTTAAGGGGAGAAAGACCCTTCGGATAAGCTTCGGAACAAAGTAGAGGACTTAAAAGATGAGTTACGGGAGAAAAATCAATTGGTTAATTGTCTTATGGAATAGATGGCCACTATGGATTCCCTGAAGGCTCATATTGAAGCTTTGGAAATCGAGGTGACTGCTCTGAAAGTTTTTATGTCAGAACTGGGATCATCACTGAAGGGTTCGGGTGACCCTTCCAAAGCATGAGAGGATTATAGAAGGAAGTTGTGGCCTTAGGAATTTTGACTTCGGAATGTATTGCTCAAAAAAAATGGCATAATAGACCATTTCTTTTTTATATCCTATTTCATTTGCCGGAGGCATATTCCTTCTATAATAGTGATGTACGAATAAAACGTACTTGTATCTATTTCTTTTATTCTTACCTTTTAATCTATGTATTATGTGTAAACTTGGGCTTGTCCTTATCACCTTGCGGGTTCCCAGATGTGTCTTTTTACTAACCAAGCGGCGCAATTAATGGTTGTCACTTAGTGTTCCCCAGTAGGACACGTGTCACCAAAGCGTGTGGAGTCATAATGTTGACAATTGTACCATTAATGTGGTGATTCTCAAAAAGTTTACTTTTTAATAGAAGCATTAATGAGAGTATTTGACTTGTTCTATAAATACAAGTCACTCATCCATTCTTACTCTCATTTTTCAACCTTTCTTTCTAGAGAGAGACTTATCTGTGAATAATTTCAAGAATGGCATCCTCTGCTCCTATTCCCATTCCTTCTGACAATTAATCAAGCTCAAATGAGTCTCTGAACCTGAACTCAGATGTTCATGATCTTCGTACAAAGTTGGATGAGCTGTAGGATAGCATCAACGTGCTAAAAGCAGAGCTGGAGTACATGAAAGACCTGGAAAGGCAGGTTTGACGAGTTCTTAACTAATACTTCTTGGACAGATAAGTTCGATCATTTAGAGGCCAAAGAAGATGCTTTGGCCTCCATTATTGCCCGCATTCCAGGATATCCCTGGAATTGAATAGGTTAGGAGGTTAGGGATAAAAGTTTTGATGTAAGAATGTTCAGAACTCTACTTTTGTACTCTGCCTTTGAAGGCCTCTTCTTGTATTTACTTGAAATGAAAATTTTCTTTCTTTTGTGCTCTGTTTATTTATCTCATGTGCATATTTTTTAAAATGAAATTCACTTTTCATTTGCCCCAAGGGGTACCCCAAACTGCTCCCCAACTACCGTGAACCATGCTTGTCATGATTCGGGGTAGTTATATCTAAAACAATACCGTCTATAATCAAAGGTTTCATTGTGACACACATGGATAACTTCTACTGGCCATGGGCTTTGAGCGTGGATTATAATAAATCGCCAAATGGCACGTGTGCCAAGATATAAGCATAGTTGTCTTCCGTCGTGAATTTGGCGGTTGAAACACCACCTCCTTATTTTTCGTGAGAGTGATTGTACTACAAATAGGGGTAGAAGGGGTCCATTTTGTTCATTTTGGCATTTCCAACTTTTCGAGCATATCATGCGAGATCTTCTCTCCTTCTAGGAAATTCCTGCATTCTAATTGCTGAAAGACTTTGCAACCGCTAGCTGATTCAACTTCAAGAGCTGATAGTAGTGGAGCACCTTCGGAAAGAGACCCGAAAGCTTCAAAAAGATCAGGCTCTTCGAAGGATCGATCCAAGCTGTCGCAATGGGCAACGTTAAAGTGGAACAAACAATTTGACAAGAGTAAATTTTTGGAGCAATACAGCAAGGGAATAAATATATCGATCCGGATGTGTGAGACGGAAGATGACGACCAAGGTATCCTCCGAAGTGATGAGATGAGATCGGGGCTTGCTTGAGCACCTTGGATTCTTGAGTTCTATCCCTACCTCTCTCTCCTTTGCTAATCTCTTTTCTGCAAGTCACTCAGCTTGCCTTATCGCAGATAGCTCTAAATACCCTTCGAATTATCAAGGGTATTGAGATTTTGAACCAGACTATCAAAGTTAATTGGGTGTGGCGGAAATTGCCTATAGCTACTCTTTGATTCATTCAAAGGAAGTGTGGTTCTATCCCCGAAGAAGAGGATCCTGTACTCCTTCCCTTCTTCAAATAAGGGTGCCAAAAATGACTAGGTTATTGTGTCCGGAGGTCGGGCTTTAAATGGGGATAAAGCTTGGATAAATAAAGGTCCCTGTGATGGGAGCAAACCCTCGTTTCCTGACCCAACTGAAATAGGTTGGCTGATCTCAATAAAGTAAGGGAATGGAAAGGACCGGATAGTATAGATGAATACGCGCACTGTCCTTATAAACTGTTCAACTCGGATTAATTTTCTTGCGGTTTAAAGGTGACACCGAGGGAGAAACTGCAGCAAAGAAGAAGGAAAAAAGAGATGATTCTAAGTATGATAAACCAGAAAGGAAGAAAAGGAGACAGGTCAGACTCTCAGGTTCCTTCTGCCAATGATGTTACTATTGTGGTATCAACAGCTCCGGATGATGTCGCCCCTTCGAGCAGTAAGCTGGAAACGATATTGCAGAATGGGGATCTTCGGCTTACTAGAAATGACATATTCCCGTTGGTCCTTAAGAATGTCCCTGACGCAGTTGAGGAGGCTACTGTGAGGTATATGGTGGACGAGCCTTCAATCAATTTTTAACTTTTGGATCCGCTTGATACGGCTACCCATTTTGACCTATTGGCTCATTTTAGCCATGACCTGGGTATCATTAAGGAAGGGAGATAAGAAGAAGAGAACAAAAAAGAAAGGGTCGATCCTTCTGTTCAAGAAGATGTTGTCGAAGTTGAGAATCAGGAAGATGGTTCGGGAAACAAATCTACTTCGGAAGCAGCTAAGTCCAAAGAAGAAAGTAGTGAGACTGAAAGTAAGGTGCTGGAAGAGGATTACCGCTCATGTAATGTTCTCGTCATTTTTTAAGGGATTGGGATTTTTAATGGGCTTCAGAAAACCTACCCTAGATTTCACAACGATCTCCATAAAGAGTCATGGGAAATTCTCAGCGCAGAGTGCATGGACAGTATTTATTCGGTAAGTCTCTGATTCCTAATAATCCAATTTCCTTATTCTAATTTTCTTATATTGATTGCCCTTTCTATTGACAGGGTGCTTTGCAATTCTAAATATCATCAAGAACATATTAGTCGCGAGGCTATGGTTGCTCAGTCCCGGACTGCTCCGGAGGAAGAACTTTATCATTGTGATAGACAAATTGCCGAGCTGTCCAAGGATGTGGAGGATCCAAGGCAAAGTGATCTTGAACAAAAGGCGTTACTTGGTGAGAGGGGTGAGGCCTTAGAAAAAGCTTTAAAAGAAAAGGAATAAACTGAGAAGAGAATTGTTGAGACTGAAAAGAAGATTGTTGAGCTCACTAGGGAAATTACTAGAAAAGATGAGCAGATAAACTAGGGATGAAGCCAAAATGTTGCCGAGGGAAGAAGCGGAGAAAGTGAAGAAACTTGTAGCGAGGTGTGAGGAATGGAGCAAGAAATCAACTTCCCTGACCTTCAGGTGGAAAAGGCTATGTAACCAAGAGGCTAGGATTGCTTACTGGAGGGGTTTAGATGCTGCTAAGGTTCCAAAAACTAGTCCCCTCTGTAGTAAAGGCAGATATCCTTTCTCCGAGTCTGAATTTACCAAGGATCTAGAATTCAATTATAAAGCTTTCATGGAGCATAAATGCAGACAGACTTCCAAGACATCCTCTCCCTCTATTGATACACCACTTTGGCTTCTCTTCACCCTAACTTGTCCTCCTCTCGACCTCCGTTAAAAGATAAGGTATGATTTTTCTTGGGACACCTTTTTTTCTTTTTTCTTTCGTCTTCCCCTTTTCTTTTATTGAAACATCAGGATTTTGTTAGTAAGGAACTTTGTGGTTAATTTGACATGGCATGTTTGGCTCTGACATAGACAAAGCCCGAATCTTGAAATGACTTTTGTGAATGAAATGCTTTACTCTTCTTGGACCTTCTTTCTCATTGCTTGATGCTTTGAAATCTAAATAGACATGGTTGTTGGTTTATGTAGGATAGAAGTGGCTTCCCTGCTCCCCCATTCTCCAGTTCGGTCTAAGGATATGCTCGACCTAGGCGAAGGTTGGATTGGGGAATTCAGGTAGCAGCTGGTGGAGGTGAATGATATTCGCCATTCTTCGCCAGATCCTAACCAGGATTCGCCCTTTTATCCTCTCATTTTTATAGATGCCATTGAAGCATTGTGTAAGGTTTTTCATTTGGAATTGTGCCCATACCTTCATCGCAATAGAAAATTAAGAAAATATCTTAGGGAAGCTAATCTCACCATCACTAAACTTGAACGCAATGTAGCATACTTTGAAGGGGAAGAGTTTCTTAGCAAGAAAGACGAGAATAATGTAGAGGTTGCTTGTTATCAGTCCCAAAAATTGATGGAAGAAGCTTTGAAAAAGAAAAATGAAGCTAACGAACACTCAAATTGATTGCAGCAAGAAGGTCGGCTGTTTAGCCTAGACAAATGTAAAGCTTGAGAAGGAGATTAGTCAGCTTCAAGAAGAGAATGAGCGCCTTCGGGAAGAGAACGACCGTCCTCATGAATTATTGAGCTTAATTAGGAGGCTAAAGTTCTTCAGGAGCAAAGAGACAAAGTTGATGCGAAAAATACCAAGAAATATGCTTGCTTTCAAGAGTTTAAAAGTATTATTAACAGGTTAAAGGTAGAAATAATATAATTCAATTCCTTTGCAAAGTTGTTGTTTTGTTCCTTGATGAGTACAATCAGGTAATTGTATATGCAAAAAATTCCCTTCAAGCTGCTCATTCCATGAATAATGAAAGGGAGCATTATCGTTTTGTGAACTACTGTTGTAGTAAATTAAGGGAATCCTTAGAGTGGTTTGCCCTGGGAAAGGATTATGGCTGGTTAGTGGGAGCAGATGAAGCTTTCATGCTCATTGATCCCGAGTTTCCTACGGGAATAAAACTTGGATATTGAGTAGATAGAGAGCACATTCCCTTATTAGCTGGTGGTCCTTGGGCAAAGCTGAAGCCTGTGGAAGACATAGGTATATCAGGTGCTCAAATTAACTCGGAAGAATAAGGCCCATCGATTGTTATTGTACTTTTATCTTATTGTATCATATATGGGTATTTTCAAGTATTCCATTTGTATGTGTAATTTATGATTTGCAATAAGAAGAAATGTTGGAGTATTTCCTCAAATGTTGCTTTGGAAAATCTGGGAGAAAACTTTCTTTATGGTAGTTATCTCAAGATATCCCACCGGAGATTGGTCTTTTTAGAAGATAGATTTCAGATTCTGGGTAGACATCGAATGGTCATGAGATGTAGTCATGATTCTTCCTTGATGAGATTTGAAGTGCATCCATTTTGTCTTTCTTTGCTTTAGTTTTTCCAGTAAGAAACTTTGGGTTCCTGTAAACCCAGAGGTGACCTTTGGTCTCATCCTTGACTAAGGGTTTCGGGTTCCTGGGAATCGAGAGGTGTCCCTGGAGCTCAACCTCTCTTCCTCTTGAGGTGGCCCTTGGGCTCATCCTCAAAAAAAGGGTTTTGGATTCCTAAATATCTAGAGGTAGCCTTGGAAAACTCCCTCTTTTTTCTTGATGTGATCCTTGGGCTCATCCTCAGAAAAAGGGTTCGGATTCCTGAGAATCAATAGGTGGTATTGGGGTCACGTCCTCTTGTTTTTCTAAGGTGACTCTTGGGCTTGTCTTCAAAAAAATGGATTTGAATTCCTGAGAATTCAGAGATGGCCTTAGGACATGTACTCTTATTTTCCTGAGATGACCCTTGGGCTCGTACTCAAAAGAAGGCTTTCGGATTCCTGAGAATCCAGAGGTGGCCTTGGACATATTCTCTTATTTTCCTAAGGTGACCTATAGGCTCATCCTTAGAAAAAGGGCTTCGGATTCCTTAGAATCCAGAGGTGGCCCTGAGACTCAGCCTTTCTTCCTCTTCAGGTGGCCGTGGGGCTCGGCCTCAAAGAAGACTTTTGGATTCCTGAGAATCCAGAGGTAGCTCTAGGGCTTGGCCTCAATTTGATATGTATGGACTCCAGTGTCTGGAAACCAATCTTGTTAAATTTCTTTGAATAAGTAGAGACAGCCGTTGATTGTGTATATGATAAAGAAGAGAATGCCTTGTTACTAAAAGTATTTTCTCAGGTTAGTAGTGTTCCAAGGTCGTTTCTCTGCATCGCCACTGAAGGCGTAAGGATTTCTTAACCGATAGGCATTGTTTTGACAGATTTCAGTGATTTCATATGGTCCTTCCCAGTTAGGCCCCAGCTTTCCATGGACCGGATTTCTTCTGCTTTGAGTCATTTTCGGAAGGACTAGCTCTCCTAGTTCATAGTGGCGTTCCCTTACTTTTTTGTTATAGGAAATTCGCATGCTTTGTTGATATGCTTCTATTCTTAT
The DNA here is from genome assembly GCA_001753735.1 of Embelia ribes. Taxonomy (NCBI): domain Eukaryota; kingdom Viridiplantae; phylum Streptophyta; class Magnoliopsida; order Ericales; family Primulaceae; genus Embelia; species Embelia ribes. The sequence continues at coordinate 7,558 of MKEJ01093372.1, forward strand.
CAGAGCCTCCTCCCTTCTAGAATCTGCGAGAGCAAGTTCAATTTTTTTGAGTGAATCATTTTGGCCATGCTCCACAACGACGGTCTGTTGTGTAGGAAGGCTGATTTCTAACGGAATTACTACTTCGCTTCCATATACCAAGCTGAATGGGGTGCCAATTAAAGAGGATAGATCTAGTAATGTGTCAAATATATGTTCCCCGATGGTGAATACCTGGAATGCAAGTTAGGAATTAGTCTCTCGGAGGTCCTTCTTCTGCTTCCCTTCGGTACCTAAAAGTGCGGATAGGGGGATTGTCCGCCGACTCTCCGATTGTTAAGTTAGTGAGGGATCGGATGAGGTGTTCAAGGTAATAAAATGATTAATTAAGTGTTAAATGTTGAGAGTGAGTAACTTTTTTCACTTGTCTTTTCAGCTGACATATAATAGCTTTTATAATACACAATACTTGTACAACTGTCAAATAATATTTACCTCGTTGGTCCCTAACTTTATTATAAATCACGGTATGCGGCGGATAGTTTGGCTTAATTACAATATCAGTCCCGGTAAATTATTGTAGATGTACAAATACATGTATATCAGTATTCTAATTAAGTACCAAAAAACCACAATAGGTAAAATGTTAGGACTAAAAGTGCTTAATACTAAGTATGAAGACAAAAATGGAACACAACTTTTAGTTCAGTGACTGCATTGATGTTGCTTCGTATTGTTTCCTTTCTCATCCTTTATAGGCCCCGTATTTTTTTAATTTTTTTAAGGATCGTATAATTATTAATGTATTGGATCGAGCCCATGATGCACACAGAGGCCAACAAAAAAGCCCATTCTTGGTTTCTGGATAATTTCGTTATTTAAGCATACAGCCGGGGGCATTTTGGTACATTAAACAAGTGCAGCCCTAGGCGCCCCTAACCCCTTAATAAGCACAACTCGGGTTAATGGAGAGACAGCCGTTGCGTCCTCATTTACTTTGTGTTCATCGTTTTGACTGTTTCTTCGTATTTAATTTTTATATTTTTAACTTTTGAAGAAAATTGTAGTTTATGAGGAGGAGGATATTATTATGGATTTATTTTTGTGTGTGTATAATCTGTGTACAATAAGCCGATGCTCTGGATGAGAATAATGAAGGAAGCATGGTAATGTACACGGAGAGTGAAGCTAGGGGTCTCCATGTCTGCTCCCTCTGATAAATCTCTTGATTTGGGGGCCTGGATATGACCCACATCTCTATATTAAATTTCTAAATTCTATTGATTTCCATTTTTCTCTTTCTCAAGTTTTGCTATTTTTTTCAAACTCTTCTATATTTTTTTTTGGGGGGGTTGAAAAGAAAGGATGAGAAAGAGCAATGTGGGTGGTTTTGAAGGAAGCAGTAATTGCATCCAACGCGGATTTCTTCGCCTCATTCAACGGTGTTGAGGCGACTACTACTCGGATTTGAAATGCATCGATGCAGCAGAATATGAAATTAGTTATTTTTTCAGGAAATTGGTTAAACTTGTTTGGATATCAATTATCACCTACAAATTTATTTCGCAAAATGACTAATTATGTTTTTGCCCTAGGAAGTAGCAGCAAATTGTTTGATTGTAACAAATGATTTAACATGCTTAAAACCTATGAATTGCCCGATAAACAACTACGTCGTATGTAACATAACCTGGACAGTCGACGCAATATGAACCAAACCTGCTTTTAAAACACACTAGCAAAGCACGCAAACGCAATATGAACCAAGCCTGCTTTTAAAACACACTAGCAAAGCATGCAAACGCAAGTTTTTTTGAAGTTCAAAAACAATGGTCTAATGCTCAAACAAATGCAAGTTGAATTGCCAACCCTTCTCTGATGTCAATGTTGACCTATACCGAAGGCATGGTAGCATTTTAAATCGCATACGTAATAGCCAAAAATTGCAAAAGTGAGCGACCGAGCGTCATACCAGAACATCCCACAATCAAGCAATAGAAATTTGCAATCTTGCCTGTCAAGCTCATCATTCACCTCTATTGTGAGAACCTCTGGCCTATAAACAATTCCGGATTTTTCCAATTTCGCAAATTATCTGAGCCACCACAATTTACCAGGATTCTGCTGGGATACGTAACCCCCGAGCCTGGGTTCATTGAGATCATGCTAAGGGCTACAAAAGGAATAGATAGATAGTCTGAGGCAGAGATTCTTTGACCACCGGCTGTAAAATACAAGAGTTCATGGTTATCAGACTTGGTGACCTGGGCACTTGGGCTGAGGACTGTACCGAGCTCGTGGCCGAGCTTTTTTCGGACTTGTAGATGGCTGACGAGTTAGTGATGTCCTGGTACACGGATCAATATGGGCAGCAAATAACGTATGCGGTGCATTGACTAGCTTAACATGTTAGGACGTGAAATCTTGGATTCACAAGAGCTTCTTGAATCAACAAGAGAAAGATGATAAGAGTATGAACCCAAGTTAAGAGAAATCTCTGAAACTGTTGTAATAAATTCATGCGTAAATTTCATTTTATCTCATATTCTTTTGAGTCTCGTTTCAATTGATTCATTATTCTTTTATTTATTTTAATTTGACGCATATCGTTTTAATCTCGTTTCAATTTGACTCTCTATCTTTCAATTTAACCGCATATACTTTTAGTCTTTTACCAATATATCCCAATCTTTTTTATTCTATTTCAATTTATTCCTATCGTTAATAAATTTAACTTTAATTATGGATATCTTATAGAAATAATAGCCTATTATTTCTTCAAAAAAATATGGTATATAAGTAGATTAGTTAGTGATAAATAATCAATAAAAATGCATCTTTTTAACTTATAATAAATGTTTAATTACATAGGTAAATTGAACAAATAATATATTTAAAAGATACATTAAAAATGATATATGGCATGTAAATGATCGATTTTTTCGTCAAAACACTTTTAAGAAATTATTTATGTTATTTCAATCACCTTTTATATTATAATAGAAAATTTTTATAATTATAGGAATAAATTGAAATAGAAAAAAACATAGAAAAAAATGGAAAAAGACTAAAATTATAAGGGGTAAATAAAAAAGATACATGGCAAATTGAAACAAGAATAAAACGATAAAGGGCAAATTAAAAAAATTAACAAAATTGAGCGTAAATTGAAAGAAGCTGCAAAGGATAAAGGGCAAAACGAACTTTACCCTAAATTTATACCAACCATAAGCAAAACAAGCCGTTTGTAGGATAATTCTTTGTTTTATTTCTATTGGATTTAGTTTTAGCCTATGGTATAAGGTTTCATTTTGTTTCTCCAAGAAAGGCTCAAGTAAATTTGGAGAAGACAGAACAACTTGTTATTCCAGACTGTAATTTGTCCTTCAACATCCACATCTTTACAACATCAAAATCAACATTACACCACAAATCACTCTTAAGAAAGTCCCAATTTTAAAAAAATAACAAAAAACTGTTTTCAAACTTAAACCGTTCTCGGCTTAAGAACAATAGTCGAGTGCTTCAAGATATGCAAGCTGAACTGCCCGCCCTTCTCCGAAGTATCGATCTTCTTGTCTCCTGGAGGCGGCAACAGCTCGAAGTTCTGAACCAGACGCCCAATGGTTATCCCCAGGATAGGCAAAGCCAGGATAATTCCGGGACAGCTCCTCCTCCCGACCCCGAATGGAAGGTACCTAAAGTCATTCCCATTAGCCTCGACCTTAGCTTCCTCCTCTAAGAACCTCTCGGGCCTAAACTCCTCAGGGTTCTTCCAGTTCTCGGGATTATTAGCTAGCCACCAAGCGTTAACTAAGATCTTGCTCTCGGCAGGGATATCGTATGCACCGAGCTTGGCATCGTGGAGGTTCATGTGAGGAACCAGAAGAGGAATAGCCATACGTAAGCGTAGAGTTTCTTTGACTACGGCTTGGAGGTATGGGAGCTTCAGGGTGTCTGGTTCAGTGACCTGGACACCTGGGCCCAAGATTGTGTCGAGCTCATGGCGGAGCTTACTCTGGATCTCGGGGTGGTTGACGAGCTCAGCAATTCCCCATTCAATGGACCATAGTGTTGTCTCAATTGCTGCATCAAGGGGGGAGTTGAAATATCAGAATTATGTTGTACTTCAAACTACATTGAATTAATAGGCAAGTACACAAGTGAAAATTACAATACAAATCAAATTTCACAAGAAATACAATTATCAAATGTACAGTAAAATTGCCATTACTTTATATATCAAGTGGTTCTTTTCTAATAATGTACACTTTCATTTCTCATAGTTGTTCCCTAAAAAATTAAAAAATGTACGACATATTTTAGGAAAATCATTCTTATATTATTTGGGGTACCACATTGCAGTAAATTTTAGTTTGCAGAACCTGCACAAATAATTCCTAATCACAGCCAAACCGAATAGTGCGACAACCACGGAATCCAACTTTCACTTACGTTTCACAACAAAACCATTTTTTTTGAACCAACAATACGATCAACAATTGAATGTTCAAAAACTTTTAAGGGCGAACTAAGTACAAATTTAAGAAACAAGTTTGCTGTTGTTCGAATTTCGGAATACTTGAATCACTACGGCCAAACTCGTGCTAACGTCACCACCTACCCAGCCCTTGCCCGCATCATAACTACTAGCATCCTTCATAGATAATATAGATATAGAAAAATAGTTCATATATGGCTACATTTGCTAATTAGGTACGCTAGATGTTCAAAACCAATGGTGATTGTACCAAGCAAAGTTATTGGGGTAGGTTGAAATTGAACATTTAATTAGTTGATCGAAAATGAACTTTCAATTATTGTATTCCACGTCTCTTTCACCTACTCTTGAAAGAGGGGACTATGATTACGTGGACACTAACCTAACCATGGTTAATCTAGTTCTACCAACCCAAGTTTACCAAACCTTGTGATTATCTTTTTAAGTGCTACCTAACACACTAATTTACTATTTTAGAGTACAGAGCATATCTAACTATGAAGTATATAAAGTAGAGAAATACTATCTTATTATGCGTGCAATTATGCTCAATATTATTTTCTAAGAAATATGAATAGTCATATCAGCACAAGGGAACAATCAGCGACATAATCACCTCTCCTAAACAATGTTACATCTAAAAACGACAGCTAAACTAAGATTCAACCATCTGATTTGAATTATTCAAAGAGGTTTTTAAAACGCGAGTTTAACAAAACCAAGTTCTCATCATGGAAAATTGACCAACGCAAATTTGGTTGAAACGTTATATCTACCATGAAACAATCTGAAAGAGCATATTAAAGTTTTCATAGTATGTGTGCCCAGCGGGAAAGGAAAAAATATGAAAAACGGTCTGTGAAAATTTACCAGCAACGTTAATGTTCTCTACAATGTAGAGAACATTGTCCTCGTTGATCTCCCCTTTCTGTTGGGCGTCCAATATATGGTCAATTGCGCATTTTAAGCTATTGTTGTCCATGCTCTTCGTGCTTGCCAATTTTCTACATAAAATAAAATAAGACATGCATTAATAAAAATTAACTATCGTTTTCTCATCGCCTAGTTACGTAACATTAATTTGTCGATTGCTTCTTAGAAGTTTTTAATAACAACACGATTATCAATCAGGTCAGTCTGGTTACCCATCCAAGAGCATAATGCCATTACAAGCAGGCATGTATCGAAAATATAGACTAATAGGTCACTGTCATAAATACATAAGCATATTCGCCATAAGATGGACCACAAGATAATATTCTATTTCGGACATATAAAAAATCTTCCAAAGAAACAAATTACCATTTTACATCCATAAAATGGACCCTAAGCTAAGGTCCATATTCCATAATCATTTTATTTACATTTCGGCAAGCTACTTGAATAAGATTCTTTTCCTCGCTCATGTCAAATTACCAATAAGTTTTAATTTCAGTGCAAATTAATAAAGGTAAATACTCCTAAACTGGTTTTAAATTACTGTTAAAGACATTATTAGTTTCACAATTTCAGCGGGGAATACAGATACACATATCTAATCTTGAACGTTAACTTGGTTATAAAAGTTACACAGGGGTCGAGGACTAGAGGCCTCGTGAACTATTATGGACAGATTATATGAAAGAAAACATTATACAGGTTATATGAAAGAAAACATTATATACCTAATTAACATTAATTTAAGTTTAGATTCATGGCATGCAGTAGTAGTAGTAGTTAATCAACACTTGCGAGCTGTTACCTTAAAAAATCAAGTTGTATTGTAAGTCAAGAATGCATCAAAGCCAAGAATATCACTCACAATCACAGCAAATTTAGATCATTTGGATTATGGGCAACTACTGAAATATTGGATCGGGATTACTAGAAACAATTTCAGGATGATTTGTCGAGATTCATATTAATTCTCATTCTATAATAATCGATGTCAGATTCCTTCTACAGAATGCCAAATCAACCAACAACGAAAAAAAACAGTTCACCACATCAGTTAAAACTCTTTGAATTAGCTCCCAACTTTTTATATTACTGATTGACTACTTGTTAAGACTTTTCAGAAGGTAAAAGAAATCATAATCTGTACATTAGCTGGAAACTGTAATTTTTAGTGCTCGTTCAAGACGACAATATTTATTAAATTCTAGTATTTGCCTTGTTTATCCAAATCAAATAGGTAATAAATGATACAATAATCAGTAAATGTTAAAATTCGTAAACATTTCATGCTCACTATCCAGTAATCGTAGACGGGTAAAACTAGAGTATTGTCAGGTATAAGACTCCGAATAAATGTACTAAGAAAATTCGATAACATTGGCCAACTCGCAAAGCGAAGGAGGGGTAAAAAATTTAACAATCTAATATCAAGTGTAAAATGTAAAAAAGCATTAAATAAAAAAAAAAAAAACTTACTTCCTCTCATCAACAAAGTAGTCCTTGAACAGCTGCAACCTCTTATCCTTCACATCCTTACATATCTTCAAATACTTACTCAAGAACGGCCTCAAAATCGGAATAAAATCACCGTAATTGTAATCGAAGCTCTGAGCAAGCTTACTCCTCTCCCCATTCAAAGCCTTCAATTTGACAAACAAGGGATCATCCTCGGTCTCAAACCTCCGGTCAAACATGATCCTGTACATGTTATTGTACATCATCATCTGCAGCCTCCTCCTCAGCACAATCCCATTGGTAGCTGCCTCGGGGTTCTTTCTCACGTCGTTGACAACCTGCGCGGCCTCATCCTCCCACCCGTACCTGCACGGATGGATCCAAAAATTCCGAGGGGAAAATTGTTACAAACTTCAGATGGAGTGAGCTTTTAGAAATTACAATAGAATCTGAACTACTATTTTTGACATATATGATTAAGAGTAGTGGGGACCAAATAGTCTTAATGAAAATGTAATTCGATCCCCTAATTGAAATTGCAAATGTGTGAAATGCTATAATAAGACATGATCAATGCTTCTAAATCACAGCAAGCATTTAACTCTTGTTTGGTTGCAGCGTATAAGCTCCAGCTTTTCAATTTTTTCCTTAAAAGTTGGACTTATAAATTGAGCTTATTTGGTATTTTAGCCTAAATAAGCTAGATGCATCCAGTTTTTTTCTCAATTAGAATTAAACTGGCATATTTGCATAAAAGCTGCAACCAAACGAACCCTTAATCAAACAGCTTCAATGCAGCACTGCACTGCTAATATATGAGTTTGTTAAATACAAAAATGCAACAAAATGGGTCCATGGTATAACAATTATCATCGGAAATTATGACCAACATATCAAAATTGCCCCAGTGCGACTTCTTTAGAAACAAGCATGACCCGTGGGACTTTCCCACCAATATATCTATCATCCTCCTCTAAATTTTAATCTCCACAACCAAACTCTACACTATAGGATCTAATGTAGGGAATTCCCACATCAGATCCCCTGAATCTATGGGAATCAACAGTAACCCCCTAATTTTAGGAGATCAGTGTTGCAAACGTTCTAATTTAGGGGCTTAAATAGTATTGATGCGCGAGTGCGAGCATTTTCTAAAATTTAGAATTGGGGATTGTAGAGTGACCCGCCCTAAGGTTCTAATGTGATATTTTGCTACAATCCGCTGTTTCTATTCCATAAAACATTCCAAATCTCGCTGAACTGACAAAAATTACTATTCACACTGATTCTGTTAAAAATAATCTTTCTACATCTCAAAATAAAATAACACACTAATTTCTTCCAGAGATATTTTTAATTAATTTTTTAACATTCCTCGTACAGAAAGCTCGTATGAAAAGTCTTAGTATGATCAATTCCGATTCTGTTCCATATATATCTTGATCAAAAGTTAATTTATAAATGGGGTGAGATGTTATACATAATTTTTTATATAAAATTAAAGAAAGTACATATCCATACAAGTATATATAAAATTTTACTTCTTTGTAAATTAAACAAAATATATTTATGCGATTAATAATTAGGCACATTAGAAACAGAGAGTATATAGAGATAAAATAAATTAATTTATACAAATTTTTGGTACAACTAATTTATACGAATCTTGCTATTTTTAAAAATTCTAAGGGAATGGTATAACTTAACAAAACAATACACACCTGTATTGCTGAACAACTTTGTTAGTGAAAAAAGGGACGGTCATGATCCGTCTCATCTTCCTCCAATGCTCCCCGTACACCGTAAACACCATATCCTGGCCCTTCCCGGTAAATATATCGAACACGACATTCCTCGTCCTCGACCCGAACTCAACTCCTTGGGTGTGCAACACCTCTTTTGCCAGGTCGGGCGACGATACCACCACCAAGTTCCGCTGCCCCATACGGAGCAGAAATATCTGCCCGAACTTTTTGGCCAAGTCCGTCAAGTTGCGGTGGTTGAGGTCGTCTCCAACTTGGAGCCAGTTCCCGAACACCGGCACGGGGAGCGGGCCGGGCGGGAGCTTGAACTTCTTGCCACGTAGGACGGATATTACAACGGCCAGGACCGTGGCGGCGAAGAGGGATAGGAGGGTTTTTTCTAGTAGGAGAAGGTCCATGGTTAGAGGGTGCGGGTGAGGTAAGGACTTGGGGAAGGTGTCGAGAGTGGCGGGTTTTTATAGAGCGAGATGGCAGTTTTTGATACGGAGGTGGCGTTAATGCTATTTTATTAACTCACACCTACTTATTTTGTATACTCATTGAAAAATTACTATTTATAATCGACCTACTAAATAAGCTTAATTATCGTAAACTACTAACATTAAGTATTAGTAAATGGTATTATCAATTACAAAATATGATAAATAAGGATATTTTAGAAAAAAATTAATTTTTTATATATTTATTTTTGGAGATGAGACTAAGTTTTTGGATAAATCACAATAGAAATATGAACAAAATAATTTGGCGGGAGTGGATGGGAGATATTTTCTTTGTCCCCAATTTGGACGGCTAATTTTTTATTTTATATTTATAGTCTATTTTTCATATTTGAAATTATAACAAATAAATATTTTACTAATATATTTTAATTAAATATATATTTTTTTTAACTAAGAATTACAATTTTTCATATTCGCAAATTGCATAATAATAAAAGTAACAGTCATTTACTGCATTGATTAAATTTATCAAAAGTTTCTTAATTTGTGAAATATCAAACGATTCTGAATTTTAGGAACGGAGGTAGCATATATTATATATGTGGTGCTCGCCAAATAACTACTCTTATGTTCAGTGGTGTGTCTAAAAGAAATGGGGGTTAAGACGAAAATAAAATTTGGGATATATTGTATTACATAAAATCATATTTACTTCGGTTGATAAGATTGATAGTACATTGGTGCTTATTATTTCTAAATTAAACATAAAGATAAAAATAAAAAAAAATAAAAAAAAACACCACAATACAATAAACTTGGACATGAAAAAAAAAAATTCGAACTTCTTCATTGAGCCAAGCTGAAGATACAAAATAGGAGTAAGAAGTACCAATTATTTAAACAATTTTTTTCACTTTTGAGATGCAAATTTACTTATCAAAAGTTTGTATTCAATATTTTCTAATATACATGTCTCAATAAATAAAAATATTAAACCACTTAACAAGTGAGCTTTGAATCCAAAATTTTTCAATCTTTATTCCATTGTTAACAAGTGACCTAACTGTGGTGTTTGAATAAAACAACTTATAATAAAAATAATAGACTTTATCAAAACCATCTATAGTCATACTTCTCCTGATTTGATAATTTTCTTGTATATAATAATTTAAAGAAGTGTCTATTGTTTTCATCTCTCAAAAAATCCAAATTATCATATCTTATTGGATCCTTTTCCTCTATTATATCTCTTAATTTTACATCTATAAACATCCAATTTCCAAGATTATATATATTGATGTGCATTGGGTTTGTCGAATTTTCAATTTCTATATTTTCTAATTCAACCTCATCTCTTTCCATTTTTTTTATCGATAATGGGAAAATCCACTTATTTTACTTGCATATTATCATCACTACACGACCAATTTTATCACTCATTCACCTATTTTATCTCAGGGATTCATTTATTAATTGAATTGTATTATTTTTCTCATTTATCACAAATTTATCAAAAGTTTTCTTTTGAAACGAAAGTAGTTTTTCAATTATTTTTTTTCTCGTATCCACTTAGGTGCTTCCTAAATGACATTTTAATACTGAATATATAAAAAAAAGAATACTATATAATACAACCAACAATTTTATCAATAATAAACTAAATATTGCATATCATATTAAAAAAAAGAAGGATAGATTAGAAAGATAGAATGCGATTAATTGGAAATCAATATATTATTTTAATTTTATTTGATGGAGGAATAAGAATAAATTAAAATAGTTTCAATTAAAACTTAAGACTTGAAAGAATAGGCTTTTCTATTGATGGTAGAGTAGAACGTGCCATATGGAGAGATGAAAATATAAGTTAATTTTAAAACTAATTATAAATTGTAATTACCAAAAAAAGAAAAAGTTAGTTTGGATTTAAATCACACTAAATTAAAAATATTTATTATAAATATTCGATTCTAAAATTAATTAATAAACAAATTCTAAAAACTTGGTTTTTTATGAATATTTTTTATATGAGAATATGAGGCCAAAATTTCTAACCCTTGTTAAAAAATATTATTTCTATTCTAAAATAATTTATACATGTATATATATATTAAAATTTTTAAAAATTTGGGGGCCTTTCATTTTTGTAGATCTAAGACTATTGTCTTAATTGCTTTATGAAATATCAGCCTCTGCTTTTGTTCCCAAATAAAAGTTCCCTTTTTACTTTTTAGCCATCCAAAGATACATAATAAGGTAATGTGATAAAGAGCCACTTTTCGATTTGACCTAAAACTGCAAGCAAAATACATATTGATTATTATTTGTGGTATTATTATAATATTTGTATACCAATTTATATATCAGCATCCAGCTGTGTATAAAATTCTACTCCATTTAATATGTGCTCTATTAATTTCACACAGCAGTTTTTGTTTTGCATTAATTGATTTCTCAAATAATAAAAAATTGCCAAAATAAATTTGTGATTCCAATCTCATGTAAGGAGTTATATAATATATTATTCTCTTTCTAATTATTTCTGAATAAAAAATTTATTATTGTTTTTGAAAAGCTGGTGGACTTAGGTGGGCGTTGGGACACGTGGATTTGCAGTGGGTAGTTGGAGCAAGGCATGCGCATTTGGACTGACGGCGTTAATGTTGACGGCGAGTGGGTATAGAGATTGGTGGAAGGGAGTAGGTAGGCCAGTTGGTGAGAAAATTATTTATACGCTAATTTTTTTTTTTTAGTATTTATATGTCTACAAAATACTTGTTAATAGAGTTGTACAAATTTGATTGGGTATTCCACTATTAATTAATTATATCATTTTATTTTTAATCAAAAGAGAAAAATAGGTGATGATGTAGCTAATTCTAGACCATATAATTTAAATTTGTATAATTTTTAATATAATTATTTTGTATTTATATCATTATTTTTATTTTTTACAAATTGTATTTAAGAAAGTGTGGCTGTGGCGACAAATAGAATATATCCCTAAAAAAACGTAAGGGATATAGTCCCACGAGATTTCGAAAATTTTCATAATTATTATTAAAAGTTTATGAAATTATATAATTTCCTCGTGAAGTTTACATGTTTCATTGAAAATCAGTTAAATGGTATGAATGACGCATAAATTAACAAAATGCTCCTTAACTGATTAGCATTATCTTTTTTAAAATTTTCTACAAAATAGAATGCATAATTAAAGAGATAAATAAAATATTTTCTTCAAAATATGATTTATTTCTCTGGAATAATTTCTCAAAAATAAGTTGCACAATTAAATATTTTCCTTAAATGCACAAATACTCTTTCCTCCCTATTCAATGGGATCATTTGTCCCAGTCAAAGTATTAAATAAACCATTTTCTTATTAACATGTTCTTAATGGTAATATGAAAAAATATAATTTTATTAATAAAATATATATTTCACAAGGAAATATTAATAAAATATTTATATGTACTAATGAGTAAACAAAGTGGATATATTTTGGAGATCAATGACTTTGCAACATGTTAGATTAGTATGCGAAGAAATGGAGTCCCCATCCAACGTAGCAAAATTAAAAGTACATAAAAAATAAAACAAAATCAATATTTCACTAATCCATTATTAAAGTTGCTGCAGCTCTCATAGCTGTAAATTGATAATCACTTAATAATTAATTAAACAGAAAGTCAATGAGATTTATAGGCTAAGAGTAGTTGAATCCAATTAACAATATCATAAATGAAATAGGAAAAAAATAAAAGGTCAATGCAAATTTAGATGAATAAATACATCAAATAGCTTTGTGGAGGTAACTAATTTAACTTATTAATCTCAAGAATACCTGTCTGTCTAAATTAAATTAAATCGATGACTGTTTTTTTTCCCTTAAAAAATTATGTTAATTAAGTTGAGCAAGTTATTTGCAATCATTCTGAATTAAATACATTTTCTAAATTCCTTTAGGTGTACCAAAACGCTAAAAATGTTTATTCAATTCTCGCAGTGCTAAGTTTTTAATTTTATAATCTTGTCCAGAATTCTAAAGTTATACGGGTCATGTGCTGTATTTGCATATTATAACGTGTACTCTTTTTTTTAATTCTTTAATTATTTTAATAAAAAATAAAGACAATACTTTAAATAATTTAACAATTAATAATTGCAGAGAGAATGTCAAAAGTAATATATACTCTTTTTTTAATTCTTTAATATTTTAATAAAAAATAAAGAAAATACTTTAAATAAATAACAATTAATAATTGAGGAGAGAATGTCAAAAGTAATACATGCCCTTTTTTTAAGTCTTTAATTATTTTAATAAAAAATCAAGACAATACTTTAAACAATATAACAATTAATAATTGCAGAGAGAATGTCAAAAGTAATATATATCCTATATGAGGAATTAATTGAATAAATATTTTGAGAAATTTCGTATATCTCGTCTCCTTTTTCATTTGGTGAGAAATATAAAATTTTTATTATGATATCAGAACCAACTAGATTTGTTTGTAAATTATTTATGACTCTACCCATTTATATATATTTATTGGGCCTTGGGATTTATTTGCAATTTTTCTCCAACTTATTCATTGCTATCTTAGCACAATTCTGTAAGAATGCAGTGGTGTGGGATGATCAGTAAGAATGCTAAACATGTTATGCAAATTTTTCATGGGCTAAATTGCAAAAGAAGTAGAAAAAAAGTAAAAAAGCTGCCATATACTTTTATTACCCAATTATTTGTGGACCTACACTTTGGTCATGTCCAATTTTCAAATGCATGTACGACTACATATTTTTTCCTTCCAGCGGGTACCGTATATTTATACGTGGATAATTTGTAAATAATTTCGAAATCGGAAAATGGGGTCACGGTCCTCCTAGCCCCGCTCCTTCCAATTTGCAAATGCAGGGGAAAACGGATACAAAGTGGGGCATTATGAGAGACGAATCTTAAGAACATTTTTAAGGTTGGAAGGCGCAAAATACAAATAAGAGCGTTGCTCGTATTTTAGGATGAAGAATTTAAAGCGATCTAGTTAGAGCACTTGCAACAGATTATGTAAAATGTATATTTTATTTATTTTAGATATCCAATTTAGATATTCTGTAAAA
>MKEJ01093390.1:565-12279 GCA_001753735.1 Embelia ribes
ACAATACAATTCAGGATAAATTTTTTATACAAATTTTTAGTATGTATATTATTATTCTTTATAAAATTATGCAAAGAACGAGAATTATAAGAACTTAGTTTTCATTTTGTGTATTGTATTTGCTATAGACACAAATTTTAACCCTTTGGCTCCGTTTGTTTCGATGAGAAAATATAGAAAAGAAAATATTCTCAAATGGATGAGAATAGATTGATGTGTGCACAATCTAAAATATTAACTTTTATAAGAGAAATTCTTTCTATAAACTCCGATTCAAAAATTAAATGAGAAAGCCTGGTGAAATACTGTAGGTGTCACAGTTGTTTCCAGCCATTTACGTACCCATAGCTTCTCCGGTCGCTTAGTGATTCGTACTAGTTGGTCGTCGAGTTAAAGGAGAATGAGCAAGTCTTGCTAGCCACAACTTCACTGTAGCTTAGTGATACGCACTAGTTCGGTCGTCGAGTTAACGGAGAACGAACAAATCTTACTAACCATAGCTACACTTGCCGCTTGGTGCTCCTGTTTAAGCCCTCAAAGTTGTTTAAAACAAGCCCCCAGCCAAGAAAGTATAAACCTTTAAAAGTTTGATTGATCTTGTACCTTATCCTATCATACTTCTCATTCCAAAGCCTTGGTTCTGTTCACATTTGTACCTCATGTGACCACAGCAAAGGGTCTTGAATTTCTTGCTACATATCACAAACCTCCTTTTCCTTCTTTCCTGGCAAAATAGAAGTGATTGGGTGAGTCAAATTGCCACATGGCTATCTCCATCCTCCACACCATATGATCATGCAACTGATGACGAATTCGTTATGGATACGGGTTGGCGAGCGTGGTGGAACTCAAAATTTACCACTTGGCAACGAATTCGGTCAATCTGCTTTGCTCATGCTTTCCTATATTTCCCATAACTCAGAGTAATGTGCTAACCCGACGTCAAGGTACCGGTCCATCTTGACGAAGAAAAGTTGTAGCACATGAGATTAAGACATCCCTTGGCTTCTTCAATATCTCCAGGAGTAATGAATGGGAACAGTAATCATTCTGAAAATGAAATCCCGAATTTAGTCAGCAATTGAATGAATAACTTCTAATTCTCTAACTGTGAAGTAGAAACATTTCCAGCGACTAATTCTGAGAAACATGCAAGTCCCAATGATTAGAATAATCTGTTTCTAGATTATCAAAAAAGAATAATCTGTTTCTGTACTCTGCGGCTCATCAGTCAGTATTTCTGGAAAATAAAGACAAGAGGATTCTATATCCAGGCAACAACAAATGGCCCGATGAAAGAAATTTATCAATGGATAAATCTAGAGAAAACTATATTTTGACCATGAAAGAGTCCCGAGTGATGAGTGTTTGCAATGCAGCAAGGGCCTTAGAAAGAGAAACCGACCCACAAATTCTTCACCAGAAATCTCCACAAGAGCACATTCCATCCTTAAAGTGATGGAATCTCTTTGCATCTCTTGCAATTATCTCTCTCCCAACAGCTTTGGATACGAATTTGATCCAATTGTGACAATCTCCACAAACCCTAAGGTTCTTAAAAATCCTTATAACAAAACTTTTCTTCCTGCTCTTCATTATTGCAAATGCCACTGCAAGCTTCTCACTGTGACAATACAAAGACCTCTCTTTGTCTTTCTCACACACATCCTGCAACACACATTTTGTATCTGGGACATACCCTAAACCCTTGACCCTCTTAATCAGTTCGTCTAACATTTTGTATATATATATAGAATCTGGGTGAGAGCTGTCACTGGCCATGAAAGTATGAACCTCCCTGTCGATATCAACCCAACTCATTGCAGGACTCTTCTTCACTTTTATATCTCTCATCGAAGTTCTCATCTCAACTACTTGGTTCCAATTACCAGTGGAAGCATAAAGATTCGACAATAGTACACGTACCCCATCATCTCCTGGTGCAAGCTCAAGTACCCAATTCATTACTCTCTCTGCCATATCAACTTCACCATGAATTTTACAAGCATTAATCAGTGCTCTCCATAGAACTACGTCCGGGTTTTTAACTCGCTTAACTAACACCTCGGCCTCTTTAAGTCTCCCGGCTCGACCCAAAAGATCAACCATACAAGCGTAGTGATCTTTAGTGAGAGTGATCCTATTATTACTCTCAGCAGATGCAAATACTCTACATCCTTCTTCAACTAACCCAGCATTTCGGCAAGCTGAGAGCACGCTCACTATTGTTACATCATTCGATTCTAGGCCTAATTCTTCCATTTTGTTGTATAATAGTAACGCCTCATGACCAAATCCATTCTGAGCAAAGCTATGGATCATTGAGTTCATTGGTACCACATCTATCTCAACCAAATTGTCAAAAACTGTTCTAGCCATATCCACACTCCCGCACTTACCGTATAAGTCGATCAGTGCTGACCCCGTGTATGTATCTCTACCCAATCCGTATTTTATAACAGTTGCATGGATTTGTCTTCCTTGCTCAAGCACTGCGATGCTTGAGCAAGCACGGAGAACACTCGACAAAGTGAATGAATTTGGACTAACCGAACTGCGCATCATTTTCCGGAACTTTGTCAAAGCAATCTCTTCTCTCCCATTTTGTACAAGACCCACCACCAACGATGTCCAAGTCACCTGATTTGGATTGAGAATACACTTGAAAGCCCTAAGTGAATCGTCAATTAACCCACATTTAGAATACATGGTAAGTAGCGAAGTTTGCGAAGGAACTGCATAACCTAGTCCCATTTTGATCATAAGGCCATGAATCAACTTACCCATATACAAATCCTCTCTATTCCCACAAGAAATCAAAATGCTAGCAAAAGTATACTCATTCGCCTTAATACCTTCTCTAGTCATATCCTTGAAAGCATCCAAAGCTTCTCCATCTTCACCACATTGGCAATAACCCACAATCAGAGCCGTGAACAAAACAACATCTTTCTCAACAACTCTATTTGATACCAAATGCGCATCTCTCATGCTCCCGAACTTGGCATACATATCCACAAGCGCGCTCCCGACAAACACATTCGACACCTCAAGACCCAAAACCACGGACAACCCATGAGCCATACGGCCTAGCACAACAAGCCCAAGACCGGAAAACGCCTTGAAAATGTTGGAAAACGTGAATTCGTCAGGAAGAACCCCATCAACAATCATCCTATCATATACCCTTATAGCCTCCTCGCACCTTTTCACCTTAATATAAGAAGCAATCATCGAATTCCAAGTAACAACATCTCTCTGAGGCATTTCATCGAACAGTTTACGTGCATGGTCGACACTGCCCAACTTGAGGAACCCCCGGACGAGCCTGTCGAAAGAACCAACGACATTCAAACCCGCTTTCGTGATATGGGTTTGGATGGATTTTAAGTCTGCGGTGGAATTTCTTTCTATACATGTACTAATAAGTGTGGAGTATTGGGATTGTGAATAGTCTTTAAAGTGTGTAATGACAGTGTTTGAGCCAAGTGTGGGGATTTGAGAAACAGTTTCTGAAATTAGAAAGTTTGGTTGAGTTTGTTTTGGAATTGAAGTTTGAAAATATTTGGAATTTGTTAAGAAAGTGACAAAGCCTTGACTTCTCTTGTAGGAGAAGAGAGAGGCATGCATGGCTTTTAACTTTTTGAAAATGGAGCTTATTCTTGGGAAATTACAATAAGTTTGTAACTGTATATTACAAAAATAGTTTAATTTTTGTAAAATTCCTATAAGCCCTAATACTACGGGAGAATTGCTATTATTATTAATAATAAAATAGTAAAATGGTTTTATTATTATCCGCATAGAGAAAAGAAAATTCGGAAAAAATAAATTTAAAAGAAAATGAAAAAAAAGGCAAACGAGGGGGATAAATTGTGTCAAGTTTTACGTTATCATTGATTTGAAATCTTATTCTATTGTAACGAATTCGAAACAAATGAGAGTAGTTCCATTGTTTTTGTAAATAATTATTCGCTAAATAAGTCTCGCATGGTGCGAGACAAAGAAAAAGTATTACATGAATGTGTTCGAGTAATTATTACCATAAATTTTGTAAACATGCATAAAAGTGTATTCGATATTGGACAGAAATTATCGTCTTTCAAGGATCAAATGTTTAAACCAAGGTAAAAGTGTGAACCAATTTCTTGCTGATCTAAACTATGAGTTACAAGTTGTCACATTTTGTTGGCCTTTTTTGTTATTAAAAATCATCAATCCCTAATGATCTTAGGGATCAACCAAAATTATACAAAAGAATGCAAAAAATTACAACCAAATACAATCGATCAAGCACCTAAGAACATAAAGAAAAGGAACAATAATTCACAATACCAATAACCAACAAGAATGCCGAAAACAACCTCAAGTTTCACTAAAAGTAGATCAAGGTCATACTCGTAAACCTAGCTAGAAACTTAAGTTGTACACAAGTCAATGTCCGCCCTACGCACCAAACATGACCTATCGCCAGTTCTAAATCACCATCGTTCTCCCAAATGTATTGGGAAAAGTTTGTCTTTATCGGCAGGGTGAAATACCCATTGTCAAGGAAAAAAAACCTCGTTATTAGTCGAAAAGTCCTACTCGAGACCCTTTGCTTGGTTTTTTTTCTCATACACATTTGGTCCCTCGCTCTTGAGCCAATGTCTCAAAATCCTCACCTATGATGAAAACAAATGTCCACTCTATATGCGCGCCATTGTTCCATCAGTTTGCTAGCTTTTCTCCTCCATCCCAATCTCGATATTAACCTAGCGCACTCGAATTTATCCGATACATCTGTTTGACTTGCAAACATGTCGAGATACTTCTGGACTAACCAATTCACCATTTTGGTCGCATCTTTCTTGACACCCCATTCGGAATGTCAAATTTCTCTTTCATAGAGGCATTCCCCCGACTCCTGAAGAAATCTTCATCCATCTTGCTACGAAAAGTCATATAGCCTTGTGACCGTGACCGTGACCATACCCGCTATATCATCACTTCGAGTGAATGTCAAAACTATTAAAGCTTCTCCACCTGCAAGAATAATCCCTCCCGCAACTCGTTCTAAAATTTCACACCCTTGCAATTGTA
Organism: Embelia ribes; assembly: GCA_001753735.1. Taxonomy (NCBI): domain Eukaryota; kingdom Viridiplantae; phylum Streptophyta; class Magnoliopsida; order Ericales; family Primulaceae; genus Embelia; species Embelia ribes. The sequence goes on from MKEJ01093390.1 coordinate 5,648, forward strand.
GAGATTTAACCACTCTCCCTTATTTATCACCTACACACAAAAGCACTGGACAAAATTCGCCTTTATCGATCGGACAGAACACCCTCTGTTTGGATAAAACAGCCATGCTTTCGGATGAAAGTCCCACCCGAGACCAAATCTTGACTTCACCGCAAAACTACGTTGCCCATTTATTATGACTTGATTTCCGGTTTGTAGACAATTTCAGCGGGTACAAACTCCTCAAATTACATCGATAATAGTCATTTTTCAACTACATCTTGAAGAAAAAGAAGTTAATGATTAATCAGGTTATTATTAGCCTTTGATACACACTTATGTACACCAACATACTCGTGATTTACAATAATTAATGTACGGAACCACTCCATTTTTTCGGTAAGTCCATAATTTTAAAATATAATCTTTCAATATTTTCTTATAAAAGATTACTTTAACTTTCTTTTGAGACATTTACCCAACAAAATATAGATTCCTCCATTATGTTTAAAAATTTTGCTTAATGAGACGATGATTAAACTCATGGTCCCCATAGTTTCGATTAACTTTGTATTTGGTCTCTGTACAATCTCAAAACTAATAGTCCTCCTCAGCTTTTACAAAAGTGACAAATTTGGTCCTCAATTTTTTATAAAATGCATATATATTCAATCCCTTTTATCCTTTTTTCTCATATTAAAAACCTTACACTCAAATTAGAAATGATTTCATCATAAAAAATATTAAAAGGACTAGTGTACATCAAAATAAATCATATATTGGTTATTTGGTGTTATTTTCTTCATTTAAATGACTTTGCTTTCATCATAGGGGCCAACTATGTCAATTATTAAAAAACAAGAGTAATCTGATTGTATATGGGGACCAAATATAGTTTCCGATAAAACTATAAGGAGCATGCGTAATTAACTCTAATAATATTATTTATAGTGCTCCTCCCTCCTTCCAACATTTTTATTCTTTATTTTTATTTCCAAATTGTTGTCCATTTTAATAAATAAACACCATAAAAAATTTAGAAAAAAATAGCTAAATTGCCCATATTTATGTGAATTCTATTCTTCAACATTCCAATTTTATAGTAGGCTAGGGGATGGATTTATAAAATGTAATAGCATTTAATGTATCAAGGCATGTTAACCCATGCATTTTTAATTCGTATTGTGCACACTTCTTTTACTGCTATTTTTTTTTTATGTGAATGATATTCTTGTTATAGGGAAGGGTATTGCTGCCACTAAATAGTTTCTTTATAGATCGGTTTTGCATCAGCGATTTCGATGCCTTAAAGTACTTCTTGGGTTTGGAGGTTGCTTGTGCCTCTGCGGCCATTTTCTTATCTCAACAGAAATATGCTCTCGATATTCTTAATAATTTTGATTGCTTGGGCATTTGACCAGTCACGTTTCCCATGTAGCAAACCCTTCACCTTCGCTTCGATGGCGGGGAGCCTTTATTGGATCCTAGCATTTATCATCGTCTCATTGACAGGCTTATTTGTCTGACTATTATTCGTTATGATATTACTTTTTTAGTTCACTATCTTAACTAGTTTATGCAGTGCCCCACTGATATCCACTTACAAGCCGTTTATCATATCATTCGCTACTTAAAGGGTACGCCCGAATATGAATTATTTTTTTCGTCTAACTGCGATCTTCAGCTTACTTCCTATGATTGGGCGAATTGCCCCTCTACTCATTGTTCTACCTTTGGTTTCTTCATTGTTTTGAGTTCTAGTCTTGTTTCTTATAAGAAGCATAATGTTGTTTCGCGTTATTCAGTTCGAGGCTGAGTATCATGCTATGATTACTACCACTTATGAGTTGGTTTGGTTAAAAACTCTTCTTTGAGAACTAAGGGTATCTTCCTCCTATCCGATTCGTCTATTTTGTGATAATCAATCTGCCTTTTATATTGCTTGCTATCCGATTTTTTATTACCGCATTAAGCATATCGAGATTGAATGTCATTTGGTTTGCGATAAGTTACATGTTAATTTGATTGAGCCTGTTTATACCCCGTGAAGTCTTAGCTTGCAGATATATTTTATAAACCGCTTAGCCGTGATTCGCATGAGTTTTTTACGGACAAGTTGGATATTACAATTATTCATATTCCAAATCGAGGGGGGTATTAACTTTCTATAATTGATGTCTTTATTATGTATTTTGTTTTTTCGTATCCGGTCTTTCTATAGATTTCTATAAGACATTTATTTTGGCCTTTTATCTTTTTAACATATGTAATGCTATGAAATGGAGGCTGAGAGCTACAGACTACTCTACACACAAGTGGTAGAGGTTCGGTAAAAATTTTATAATTCTAATATCGATTGCTAATGTTTAACTTAATAATTTCTCTGCAGCCGCTGCAAAACAGTCTCTTCTATAGCTCAGATCTCGTGGGGAAGCCGGGAGACAACAGCCATAATGCGTGGCAGCTCTAGTGACGTTTCTCTTGCCTCATTTTGTACCCCTCCAACCCTTCCCTTGCATTAAATTCCCTCCCATTATATACCCATACATATGCATACGTACATATATGCCTGTTATTGAGGCAGCTGTCACTTTATTAGCGACCTATATTGTGTAATACTAAACACATTAATTAATACTTTTTTGGTCAGTGAAATGCGTCATGTTTCATCATCATCTGTTATCGGTGCCTTGATATGTATAAATTCTATTATTGATATTAACTGTTTTCAGTGTTTGGTTTTCACTCTCTTCTTATTAGTAATATTATGGGCTTTTTGTGGCATTTTATAAGTTCGGTTTTTTTATTTTTTCCTTAAATGTTGGATTGGATTTCACTTTGCAGCCTTTAAGCTGAATATTTTTGTTATTTTGATATTAATAAGTTAATTTTTTTCTAAATTTGATACTTCCAACTTTTTTCTTAATTCGAAAAAATTAGACTTTTTTTCCTGAATGTTAAACAAACAAACCCTATACACTTGACATGCTATTGTATGGCGCCTTTTTCAGATAGCACTAAAGAATATCTAAAACTAAGAGGTATATGCGGCATGCCATTTAAAAATTATTTTCCAGAAATTGTTATCAAATAAGTTTTTGCGTACAAAAACTAAGCAGCGAAAAAATCTAAAATGTCAATTTTTAAAAATAGAAAATTAAAATGCTAATTAAATGGGGCCTAAGTTGCTTCAATAGCTCATAATTCCGAGTTTACAATTTGCAAATGAATAATTCCTAGCTTAGACCACTTTAAAACTGTTATAATCAATATTAAGTAAATGCAATGTCATTGTCGTATAAACATACTATTGTATTATTATTTATTTGAGACTAATTAAATATATAAGCTCGAGCTTTTAGCAAGACCGAAAACTCACCTTGTTAAGTTTAATAACCTTGTTGAAGCTTAATTTTTTCTATCAATGAAGAAGTCCTTGTTAAGATCTCGATAGCATATGCATACCAAAACCTCGCTCGTGTAACGTTATAGCTCATTTGTACCCTCGTATTGGTACGTGGGGACTTATAGTCTTTCACTGTCCTGTATAATCATCGTATTTTGAGAATAAAATTATTATAAATTAAAAATAATTTATTTTAATTAATTTTAATAAAAAAATAAATTAAAATTACTGATTATAAATTTGTCATGTAATAATTTTTCATCAAAATATATTGATTACTATAATTGACAAGAAATTTAATTCTTGTAAAGAGAAGACTTGTGGCGAGCTTGGTAGTTGAGTATCTATCGTTGCTATCCCTATGTCACTATCCCTATGTCACTATGAGATCATCAAAATATTTCCTCTCACTCTTCATAAATATTTGTACCTTCCACAAATAGGAATACATTTATAATATCGTCCAATACATGTATGTGTATATATATATATGTGTGTGCATTCATAGTCTCTACACGAAGCACTACATTTCTACTAATCCTTAGCCCCATACACTTACCCTTGAACAATGCCCTCGAAAAATATCCTCCCAAAAAACAATGAAAAGCAAACCTCCGGCTGCCTGAAGGCAAAACCTGCCATGCAGCCGGAGCAAGGCGTGAAATGCCCAAGGTGCGACTCGACAAACACAAAGTTTTGTTACTACAACAACTACAGCTCAACGCAGCCGAGGTACTTTTGTAAAGGGTGTCGAAGGTACTGGACTAAAGGCGGGGCACTTAGGACCATACCGTTCGGGGGCGGGTCACGGAGAAGAAAGTTCATGAAATGGTCGAATAGTAGGCTCGGGATGGGAAACGATCACTCGGATAGCGGATTGGACCTCTTTCAGGATTTTAACATGGATTTCCAGCTAGGTAATTCATCTCTCTTTAATTTCCTGTTTTTTGTAGACGGTTGAAGTTAAATGATGACTATTATGGTATAAATATATATAAAGGTTTTTTTTATAAGCGCAATGATCACTAAAAAAGAGGTCAATGGTTATTCACTACCTTCAAGCTCCTATCTCGAAGATACAAACCAAAAGAAAAAGATTTATTGCACCCTCACTATTTCTATTACTAAATAAAAAACAATGTAATTTTTTCCGTTCTCAAATAATTGATACAATTTAACCGGTACACAATTTTATAATATAAAATAAGAAAGTAAATTTTCAAATTTGGAATGAAACATTGATAACTAGATTTGGCCCTATCAAATTTTGTCTTCGTATTGTCCTTATTTGTTGCAAGGGTAATAGCAGCAATTCGCTACAATTTAAAATAATTCAAGATTTTAAAAATAGAAAGAGTACAATAATATTTGTACAAAATTAGTCAAAAAGGAAATACTATATAAGAAGAATCACTTTTTGAACATGCTAATTAATGACCGATAGCTATGACGAAAATGTCTTACGCAATTGAAATTGTTTTTGTCACTAGCGTGATCACGGTGACATTTAGCGTCAAAAACAAACCTAATCGCGTAAGGATATTAGCGTCAAAGTTATAGACAGACGACGGGCAAAGGGACCGCGACCTCTCGACCAAAGAAAATTTCGCAAATTATCCGCATAAATATAAAATTTTGTAAAATCCTTCGATGAAAAATATTTATCCTGCTGTGACTCGCTTTTCTGTCTAGAAATTTTGGCTCCGCATTGTTGATTACGGCCTTTCGATTACACAATACATACAATAACTGCAAGTTTACCACTTGATAAATAGTTCAATATACTATTAGTACAACTTAGAAGCGATAAAAATACATAAATATGTTTATTTTCGTCACTGGTCAGTCAATGATCACTTTTTTATACAAGCAAATTGCGTCGAGTTAAAAGACTAACCGATGGGAAAAAGAGTGTCTAATATTCGCAAATTTGGTACAACGGTAAGGAACTATTTTTTACGACAAAGACAAAATCTAATATATATAAAATTATAAAACTACCCTCAAAATTTTTTTATTAATAAATTATATTTTTGTGATGCACAGTCTCTTTCTCACCGTTATACCAATTTTACTGCTGTTAAACACTCTTTTCCCCTAAGTGCTCGGTATAGTTGCAAAATATTACCAATAATCCCCTTATGCTAAATAGCTAATTATTAATTTTTATGTCATATATACTGAATATTTTTCAGCTACTCCAGCCTCAGCTACCTCCTCAATGGGACAAGAGCTCAACTTCACATTATCATCCATAGAGTCCTTGAGTTCTATCAACCAAGACCTTTATTGGAAGCTACAACAACAAAGGCTTGCCATGCTCTTTGGGGGACAAAATAATAACAACAATAATAATAATAATAATAATAATAATAATAATAATATGCATAGTAATAATAATGTTCAAAAAGAAGACACGAGTTTCATTCCCTATCTGTCCTTGCAAAATAATACCCAGAAGAGTGCTTCAGCAATTTCGGACTTAATTCAGGACGAAACCAGTGTATCGCAACATATCTTTAATTCCTTGTCGTCTGACCTCTCTGTGGCTTCGGACCATCGGTGGGCGGCGAGGGAAGGTGAAAATGGTAATTTAGTAACTGAGTGGCTATTTGACAGCTATTATGCGACTGTGGAACCTGTTGCAGTGGATAATTGCTGCAGTGACAGAGGAATTATTGAAGGCACAGGCAGTTGGATTAATGTGATGCAGGGGTGGGATGATTTTAATAAATATGGTTTAATAATGCCTTAGTAATTGAGGGAAATTATGTAGTGAGAGGCTAATTATTAATTTACGCCTGTTTTTATTTAATTTTTGTGTTCTCTAATTAATGGTAGAAATTAAGGTGCTTTTTAGATACTTCACCTACTTTTCGAGTACTTATATTTAATGTGGATTTTGTCATTATTTATTTATGGTCATATTAAATGACAAAAAGTTCGAGTGATATTGGTAACACGTGAAAAATGCTAACTAATCTTAGCGTATGTGATGCACGAGGGTGCACGGGTGATAGTAAATGAGAAATTTAATAAAATTGATCAGTTTTTAAAATTATTTATCAAAATATGTTATTTTTGAAATTATTTACCAAAACGTGTCATTTTTGACCAAAAGACAAAAATACCCATATAATTGGTTTGTATGTAAATTACTATTTTGTATAAGTAATAAAGTAAAATTTTAAATTATTTTAGAATAAGTTTAATTTGAAGTTATTAATATAATATAAAGATTATCATT
>MKEJ01093395.1:0-19074 GCA_001753735.1 Embelia ribes
AAGAAAAAAAAAGAATTGAACAGATAATGATCTTGTTTCTTTCCATTTTAATCTTCTAATTAACAATAAACTGCACTCTCGATACACGAACTCATACGCCACTGCTGTTGTAGATGCATCACCATCGCGATTGCGGGTTTGTTTTTCTGGTAAGAAATATAGTGCCATGGATGACGAGACGCTACTCGGATTAAGAATAGAAACATTGCACCGTATTCAAAATGGTGCAATTAGTAAAAAATGAAGTATGATGGCTTGAGATTTTTGTTACATATAAAGAACAAAAATACTAAAAATATATTTCTGTCGGTTTTTCTTATTAACCCAAGTGCAGGTAAATTTTAGTGGAAAGAAATGAAGCAAAAAAAAGAAAGAAAGCCTATCATACGAAGGCCCAGTTAAGCCCATACCGTTCAGGCAAATTAGAAGGTGAAGTCCTTAAATGCAGGCCCAAACATTTTCTAACGGCTTAATTCAGTACCAGCTCATAGGTTTGTCCCTTTAAAATTTTATCTGGAAATAGGGATAAGGTTGCGAGCATCAAATTCTTTCTAATTCCGTAATGCAACAACTTTATGCACTGGACTGTATATATATAATATATATTTTATATTAAAAGCAAATGCATTTTAAGGCTGTTATTTGTTAAGCCCATGCCATTTTTCTTTAACCCAATTTTGCCGTTTTCAGTTTGTGTCTCCGTTGGAGCAGTTTAGGAGCAATTTTGTCCTTTCAACCCACGCTGTAACTATCCCAACTTCTTACTCCTCTTAGCAATTATTAAAATAGATAATCGTCTTTATAGTACATTTATTTTTAGTCCAATTTATCTAATTTCAAGGAGAATCATATATATTTATTCGATTATTTACAACGTGGTTACCCACATTTTTTCCCAAGTTTCCCTCCCGGGGTATTAAATTTAAAAACCGTAATAGGGGAAAGCAAAAATGTGGGTACCCAATTCGAATTTCAGGTACCTTACCCGAAATTTGGGTTCGGGTTTATACATTTCAAAGAAATCGTGTAGTTCAAAAATTTTGTTAATTCGGATCCGGGTTTAGATTTTTTATATTATGAAACGAATAATTGAACGACGTCGTTATATATATGTATATATATTATAAGAAAACAAGGCCGTATAATGTATATAATTCGGGTTCGATTTAGGTAATTCGGATGATTCGGATTCGGATTTTAGTCTAAATCGAATTCGGTTCGAATTCAAATTTATTATAAATAATTTGAGATTGGGTAATTCAATATTATTTTCGGGTAATGCGGGTTTGTGAATTCAATATTATTTTCGGATAATTCGGATTTGGAATCCGTACGGGTAACCCTAGTTGCACCATGTCACCTTTATTTTGTGGTCCTTGAGGTTTTGAAGGACTCCTTAAATTTAACTATATATGACAAAGAGCAAAGGACAAACATAAATAGGAGAACAATTTCCAAACAAAACAAGGAACTAAAAAGAAAATGAAAACGAAAAAGGAGAGCAAATTAAGGGTAAATTTCACTTTGTCCCTTATTTATGATTATGTTTCACTTGAACCTCCAGATGTTAAATACACTTAACCTAACCTCTGTTTTGACATAGAGAAATAAAGAGAAAGAGAGAGAGAGAAGACCACCGTCAATACCGGTCCAGTCCAACCAGATCAGCTCTGGCCGAGAGCGGCTTGGGTTGGACTGGGCCTCCCTTACCACTTCGCCCATTCTCCAACCAGTCCAGACCCGATCCAATAGACTAAGCTTCGGTGAAGACGAGTGTCGAACCAGGGGTTGCGAGCTAATAGTAACTAAAGAAAAGAAAAAAGAAAAGAAAGGAAAAAGAATATTAACAAATACAATGGTAATCAAAAGAAATCAAAACATTGCTACACCATCCTTGCCAACATACATCCATAATTATAAACGAACTTGATTACATATAGTTCAGTCCGATTGCTACAACAGTACACATCTTGAATATATACATAAGTAGTTAAAAGAAATCCTGCGCATATACATACGCGAATCAAGCTAAGTGCCTATAACCAACCTAAAAGAAAGTTGTACATATATGAGGTTCGAATACATATACAATATACCCTAGCAATGACCTCTACAAACTATAACAAAAAAAACACTATCGCTTCCTTGATAGTCTAAGCTTGTCTGCTATGATCTTCAGTCCTTATTCATTTATATATGAATTGTACAAGAAAGAAATAACAATACGATCAGATTTCTAGTAAAACTCTAAATATGAGTTTAAGTGTTCCATGATATGTATGCATATGCAATGCTATGACATATGCCACTTGAATGCTCCAACAAGTTCCAAAACTCCTTTTTCATAAACCATTTTCTAAAACCAAATGCATTTCCAAAACTTCACATTTTCCATATCTCCACATTTCCACATTTCCACATTTTCCACATTTTCCACATTTCTTAGAATTTCCACATTTCTCATTCTTAGTAATCAAATGGCTCATTCCAAGCCCTTATTCAAATTTCTCATTTTCCAAACCCATTTGCTCATTTCAAGCCCAAAGAAATTTATCATGCAAATCCAATCAAGACTCGACGAAAATTGGGGTTAGTATCTTTGATTCAGCACCCCGCCAGGACTACTCACGCCCTATATACTATATGAAATAGCACGAGCGGCATAAACCTCGATTCATAGGCCTGACTTGGAGATGTCAGGTTGCTTATAAAATTTCTTATTTTAGTTTGGTAAAATTTGACCTAGCCCCAAAAAGAAATAAAAAAGACTCAATTCGGTTCATGAAATACCCATACCTTTCCTGTCCCAAAAATTTCCACATTTTCATTCCGAAGACAATACCTCATGTATAATATTCATATATGTATCAAATGCTCGAATAATTTCAATATGCGCATGATAACATGAAAATTTCAAAATCAATCAATATATGAAATGAAATATAACAAATGCTCAAATATTGGCCTTTCTCTTTAAAATCCGATAAATGCTCATAAGAATTTACATAAATAGAATTCCTCCATTGCATATATTAAACCTCTATAATAATAACTTATATATTCATTTCAACACATAATTCCAAAATTTCATAATTTATAAAACGATATACATAAGCACGTAACACAAACTCTCACATTCATATTAGTAATATGAATATGTCGTACCTGAATAACCGATAAATGAAGTCCCGAAGACTTCCCGAGAAAACCACCAATTTCACCCCAAATGGATCCTCCGATTCGATCCATGTATGCTACTCAGATTGGTATGAACCTAGCCAAGAAAACAATCCTAAAGTAGTAAGGAACAATAATTACAAACTTAATTCAATGTGCAATCATGGCACGGAACCCAAGGAATATCAAACGAGAATGATGAAAGATGAGACTTACCTCAAGATTCGTGCCCTTTAAATAAATGATATAAACCCCAAAGTTTGAAAAAAATCACACACACACTCTCTCTCCTATTTCATATTTGAAAAAGAAAAATGATTAGGGAAAGTGTAAGACAACACATTTTAATTCCATAAATTGATCAGTTGGATTGATTCAACTGCACTTGGATCAATCAGTCTGTCAATTTGGATCGATCCAACAACTACTTGGATCAATCGGAATCACTGGAATTTTGAGTGCTTACACCTTGGGCCAAAAATTTTCAAAAATACTTGTAATCCCTCATAGATACTAATAGAAGTGTCTAGCAACTTTCGGCATAGCATTTGAATGCTCGACACTTGTTTATGCTACAAAATGCGACTATCGACAAACTCCGACACACAATATCAGCTCCGCCTCATTCTGCACCCCGAAACCAATCTTCCACATACATCAATATCCAAAATAATATTACATCACATCAACAAATACACAATGGTAATTCCTAATGCATATAACATCATAAATAAATGAAGATTTTATTCGGAATTTTCGGGACATTACACCAGGCTAGTCACATTTCTGCAGGGCTAGTGCCGATCCGGTTAACTCTAGCCTGATTTGGCCTTCCCTTCTCTTTCTGGCTAAGACTTCTTCTTTGTCGTCTCCACCTTCGACCCTAAGTCACCACTGATTGGCAACCTTAGATGCCGCCAATAGTGCAGCTTCTTGCTGCCACCTCTCATCGACGTCTATGGATGCTACTGTGCTGTTGACAAATGATAAGGGAGTGGAATATGAGACTGTTTTGTTTTAAGCCAAACCTCATCACCTCTTTTTTTTTCTCGAATTATTTTTGATTGGCTGGTTTTAGTAGACCAACATGTTGCTTCGCCCGACTGAGTTTTTATCTATTTGTATCTATATCATACTGAAATGTGAATTGATAGTTGTAGCATATCTGGTGGAATCCACATTCATTCTATTGGCCAGGGTAGATAGTTTAGTGTCTGAAATTATTATCATTCTATGTTATTACAATTAGGAGTTTCACAAACCTAACTTTTGAAAATCAGAAATTTTTTTGTACTGCACTTTATGTTTTCTCTTCTCAATACCATGGTGGTAGAATTTGTTCGTTGACCCTGACTACGAGTAATTAGATTTGGATGTCGAGTAATGGATGCTTGATATCATAGACTATCAATCTATCTGGTGAATTTTAAGACCATTGGAAGTAGATGCAAAAATTCTTCTCTGGTAATAGAATTTGTGCTTAAGCTCTATTTATGTTGCGACATGATTGGTTCAACCTATTACATATATATATTTTTTTATTTATAGCCTGATATAGTATATTAATTGCCTATTTATTTTGTATCAGACTAGTTTATATTTTACTTTATATTTCAAGTCTAGCTTTGTATATTCATTGACTGTGTAACTTCTTCATGAGCGAGTTATAATGTTGGTCGGACAGAAATCACCCTCTACTTCATTGTTATTTTTTTGGGGATTAATAAAATTGAAACTTTAAAAAAAAAAAAGTTTCATTTAGGATTTGTTTCTCTTTAGTCTCCCTCATTTCACATTATTTACCTAAAATTGTCCTTCCATCAACTTGGAAAAGTATCTAAAATACCATTTTATCACCTACACGCATGAGATCACTTGAAGATTTCTACAAGTTAAAAAAGGAATCACTTAAAAAAAAAAATTACACAGGAAAATTGTTTTAGTTGCTTTACTTTATGTGAAATAAGATGTTAAATAATTTCAAAAGGTTCACATTTTTATAATTTTTTTAAAAATCATTCAAAATAGCTCAAATGTTTATCAACTAGCTGTAAACGAAGGTAAGAATATTATATATTTTTATACATATATGAACAATTCAGTGCATAAAACTCTCGTATTACAAGGTTTGTAGAGGATATGATATACGCATACCTTACCTCTGTTTTCAAATATATTGTTTTTAAGGTACGAATTTGCGACTTTCAAATTACAATGAAGGCATTCATGGCACTAACCCATGAAATATTCAAGCTAAGATTTTAAGCGCTGTCAATATTAATTTTATGAGAGATTAAATATGAAGTAATTATGATGTTTAGATGTCATGTAAATAACAGGTTAGCATCTATTAAGAATATTATATATTGAAAGAACAAAAAAACTATGTCTAACAGAGTTTCCACGAGGAAGAAATGAAAAAACTTAAATAGATTATAGAACGGAAATGAAAGAAGGATTTTAATGGATATGTAAGCTTAAGGGTTCAAGTCCCATTGTTGAGGGTTAAAGTAAAAACCATTTTTAGATATATTTTCTAAGTTATCGAAGGGTTAATTTAGGTATTTAAGATAAAAGTAATGGAATAATGTAGTTTTCTCAATGAATAGCAAAGGCATATTGCTGATTAAACCTGGAAAATAAATGGTTTTAGTAACAGAGGTCTTGAAAGAGTGATGATGCAAAATGAAAAAGATTACCAATCAAATTTTCATTTACTGTAAAATGTTGTATGTTGCAGTTCTCGATGTTTGGTTCTCTAACAAATGTCGGTGCACTGGTGGGCGAAATATCCAACAGGCAAATTGCCGATTATGACGGGCAAAAGGGGGTATTAATTAGATTTAAAATTTTCGTAGGGCAGTGCTCAAGCTTTATTTTTCCTTCTTATTTGGTATTTTGGAGGATGAACTTCATATGGTGTTCTTGCATTGCAGGCTTTACTAATTACTTTGATTCCCAACGTAATTGGGTGGCTTGTGATTTCATTTGCCACGGTTAGTATGGTTTGTTTCGTTTCAGCTTTTACAAAAAACAACATTCTCTCGTACTAAAAACAAATTTGAATACATTCAGTTTAAAGCTTTTAGTCTTTTTTTATTAAGAAATAATAATTTGAAAGCTGAGCAGTTAGAGTAGACAAATAAAGTCTAGCTTCCAAGCAAAAATACAGAAAGCCTGAACTTTAAAGTTGCAAACCAAGAAGCCGTTTATGACTTGTGATCGTTGTCACTTTTTTATAGAGCTTTATTTACATATGTGGCTTTTGAAAAGCAGGATTCATCATCTCTATACATGGGAAGGATTTGGTGTTGGCGTAGTTTCTTACACAGTAAGGTTAAACCATTCTGTTTCGTCCATTCACTTTTTCTGGAATGACTGTGAAAACTAAGAATCGATTTTTGTTTTGTTGGTGGTTCAAAGGCTCCCATGTAAATAGCTGAGATAACACCCGAAAGCAGGAGAGGGAATCTAGGTGTAATCAATATGGTTGGTTTGGTCTTGGTTTTAGTTTCGCTTGTTCTCCAATGATGTCGTGAAATCAAAACCGAAACCTAAGTTTGATTTATTTCCGGTCGCAGCTTTCAGTTGCCACTGGAATAATGCTGGTTTATTTGTTGGGACTTTTTCAACATTGGAGGGTCCTTGCTATTATTGGAGAGTAACTACCTCAAAACTCTTTATCTTTTCGTCAGCTGTCAAATGCCGTTGATTGATTACATTATAGTCGAACAACTCAAACTTTTATCTCATCTCGTAAGTTTCTAGCCTTACGATTGTGCGGATTGTAAATATACGACAACATTGTGCATCCCCTTTTAGGCCTCAAAATGATGTCCTTCCATCAATGTCTTGGTGGCTTTACATTTCTTTGCAGTTTGATCAATCTGAGCTTAATTTCAAAACAATATCGAATTGGTCCGGTCGTATGATTCACAGATAGTATATTTCTTTCTATATTGAGGACAAGAAATTAAATTGATAAAAACGTTTCTTTTTCTGTGTGTGTCAATCACAGGAGTCTTGCCGTGTGCCATTTTGATTCCTGGTCTGTTTTTTATTCCGGAATCTCCCTGGTCGCTGGTAAGTTCTTGGACTTAATATCATATTCTAATTCTCTCTATTTTTTATGCCGAATATTTACTGTACTTCTCCTAATTCTGACTAGGCTCAAATGGGAATGAACAAGGATTCCAAGGCGTCCCTGCCAGCATTATGAGGATTGGATGTAGATATTTCTTCGGAATTGAATGACATCAAAGTACTAATTGTGTAGAATAAACCTTTTACCATTATTTGCAGATGGTAAAGAATTATGCCCTCTTTATTTCCATCTTATTCATTGCCCTGTGATTTTAGCTTGCTTTTGCATGTGTCTATGCAGCAAGCTGTTGGAAATTCGGGTAAAAGAGCTACCATTCGGTTTGCAGATCTGAAGCAGAAATGCTACTGGTTCCCTTTAATGGTACGATTATTGGCTAATGTTGTTTTTCTAGATTACCATTTTTAGCATGGAAACTTGATCCCATTTTTCTGTTTTCTTCGTTGATAATTGTTGTTTTGTAGATTGGAATTGGGTTACTCGTGCTCCAGCAACTCGTTGGTATTAACGGTGTTCTATTCTACTCCTCTTAACATTTTCCAAGCTGCTGGTTAGTTGAACTTCATTTTAAGTTTCTAACGTAGGTTCGCCATGCTCCCTTGTCATATCTAGGATAATCATATATATATATATATATTTAATCATATTGTACTTGTCCTATGTGGAGATAATGAACCTATATGATTGCTCGGTCATTTCATGTTTTTAACAGGAGTTTCAGCTGGCAATGCCGCAACATTCGGGCTTGGAGTTCTCATGGTGACTTCTAGATCGGTTGCTTTGTTACATTTATGATCTTGAAATCTCTTTACTTATCACTGCCTATCTCCGTATAGGTTGTTGCAACTGCTTTTACGACATCGTTGGTGGAAAAGGCTAGACTCTGGTTTTTCCTTATTGTAAGTTTGTGTTAATTTTACAAGATAATAATTCACAAAGAGCTTGTAATTTAGTATTTCTAACTTTGTGAGACACATGAAAACATAAAATTATTGGGAGGAAATGTTTTAGGACGAGATTTACTGCTCTTGCTTTTTATGCCTCGTTTGAATTGAACCATACGACTCAAATCAACTTGTATATACGTGAGTTGGGAACCAAATAATTATCAACTACTTGATGCAGGTCTCCTCATCTTGGACGGCGGTTAGTCTCTTTCTTGTAGCGGTGGCATTTTATTTAGAGGCCAGCGGAGCCAATATTCATCCGAGGTTCTCAAATTTCTTTCAAATTGAAACTATATATTCATATGTTTCCCTTACTTTTGTTTAGCAAAAGCAGGAAGTTGTACCAAAAGACTCTCATCTCCCGAAAGTATTGGCTATGCTCTCAGTTGTCGGAGTTGTGGTACACACAGCTAACCCCGGATGTTTATATTTATTTATTTTCAAAAATATCATGTATTATCACCTTAGGTGTCACTCCTTTACATTCTACACGTAAATGTCGGTTTAATTTTATTTTGCCCTCTAATTATTGATGCGCCTGCACCGAGCTTATATCTAATATTTTGCTGCTCGTATCCAGGCTTTGGCGATTGTGTTCTCTTTTTGGAATGGCTCCCATCCCTTGGATTATAATGTCTGAGGTAAGCAATCTTTTTGACTATGCTAGAACATTATAATTTCAATTTTTACAACTGGTTTCTCCGTAAGTCAACTGAAAGTTCAAGTTACACGTTCTACCCCTGCATTAATTGTGTGTTAACCTTTACTTCATAAAAAATTGGGGTTAAAATAGGCAGAACTTCTAATTTTGAAATCTTTCTCGTTCTGTTCCAAAGGTAACTTGAGTAGTTAACTCTAAAAATAACCCATTGTGCGAGTATCCGCCTAAGCTAAGTGTGGACAACCCATGAAAAATAGGTGAAAACCTCTTAAATGTTATTTTTATCTTGTGAGCGTATTTTTGAAATCTATACTT
Organism: Embelia ribes; assembly: GCA_001753735.1. NCBI lineage: Eukaryota > Viridiplantae > Streptophyta > Magnoliopsida > Ericales > Primulaceae > Embelia > Embelia ribes. Next base: position 9,203 of record MKEJ01093395.1, read on the forward strand.
TTTTGTATTCCGAAATAATTATTCCAAACTTCCAAAAAAAAAGAGAATTAGATGTGTTAACGTCACAGGTAAATCAGTTCAATTTTATTCATGGTTTAGATCAACTGTAATGTTAATACTAAGCTCTCTCTTGCAACAGCTTACTCGGTTCGAAATTATTTGTATTAGATTCTTCCAGCAGATATCCAAGGCCTCGGAGGTAGCGTTGCAACATTGTTGAATTGGACAATGTCATGGATGATTATAATGACGGCAAATCTACTTCTCGCATGTAGCGCAGGAGGTTCTCTCTCTTTCTTTCACTACAATAATTTGCACGCGTAATTGCTATACTAATTATCCGATTACCTCTTCCAACTGGGACCTTTACTATACATGCCATAATGAGTGCCTTCACCGTGATGTTTGTGACACTCTTGGTCCCCGAAACCAAAGGAAGAACTCTAGAAGATATCCAATTATCTTTTAGATGAGTAATTATTCATCCCAGCGCTAAATTTTGTTTATTTGGCATTAGCATGTGTATAGGCACGTAGCTACTCGATTAAAGCTAGGGTCTCTCGCGTACTTCCTAATGACTTTAGAACTGGTCTTAGGTTCATAGCTCTAGCATTTACAGAAAGGAACAAATAATTCACGTATTTTTTCACAAGGTCTCTCCATATAAATTCATTTTTTTCCTTTCACCATTCGATTTTATTACAGGTTTGTCGGTTTGCTCCGAGCGTTGCGGGTAACACAGTTATACATTTGTAGGATACTGATTTCATTTTTCCAGTTTTTGAAGGTAGGAGCTTGTAGGTAATATGTTATTTTGTATGAAAAATATGCAAGTGTGAAGTTAATTGAGAAATACTAACATTATATCATAAGGTCCATACAGTTTGGGTCCACTGATTATTAATACATTTTTCAACTGGATGCATACTAATTTTATTAAAAAAAGTAATATTTTTTTTTCCCATATGACAGACATTTAAAAAACAATAGTTTCAAAACATTGGTAGAACTGAGGAATGCATATCTAATTAATTTATAATATTGGTCAAAATTAACTTTTATGCCATTTGAACTATGTTCTACATCAAGATTATTTCTTTTGCTGTTTGAACAAGATAAAAAAAGTAACACAATTTGGTAGACCAAAGAAAAAAGATTTTTAATAAATTGAAAAAGAAAAAGCAGCCACAGCCTAAAAAACAACTTAGAATTAACGAATGTTTACTCCATCTACATAGCATTGACAGGCTTTTGCAACATAAAGAAAGGAAAGAATTTCAATGATCACACTAAAGTCGCCGCTTATCAGAACGTTTCAGCTTGAAAATTGTGACTCGTTTGCCTCTAGAGACTTAATTCGATCTTTATAAATTTCTCAATATAATTTCTTACGAATTCTTGGTATTGCTTATCTAGTAATGGACATAGCTAGGCCGGTCTGCGACATTAAGTCCCCAAGAGAGGATGGGAATGTTGGTGTCCACATCACCTTGGTGCGTGGCGTCCATGAATGAGAACTCGTTTCCATTGGCCGGAGAATAGTATGCATATGTTGGGGAATGTTGATTAGACCATGAGTTGTTTAGGATGTATTGGTGCTCCACCGGAGCCCCGGTCGAGTAGGCATCGGCAGAGGCAGCGGCAGTACTGGCTCTTCTCTCTTCCTTTTTGAATCGTATCCCGCAGGCATTGCAAAGCGACTGAAAATATAATTTAAGAAAAAAAAAATTATTAACCTCCGCCAGATATGCATGACATTAGAAATGATAAAAACATAGAAAGATATGTCAAGATGGCGCATTGAACTAAAAATGTAGCATTTCTTTTAGGAGGTTAGTTTAAATTTATGTGCATAATGATCGAATTTTCCTTGAAGACATACATTTAAATTTTTCAGTAGAAGTGTGCTACAGATATTGATTAAAAAGGACTACACTAATTATACGAAAATGTAGTATTAGTGTAATCCATGTGAAAATTTTTTATATTCATTGAAATGGAAAAGGAAAAAAAAACAAATATTGTAATAGTTTGAAAAATGGCACATTTTGAAATGCACTCATGTAAAAATTTCACTTGAACATGTAGCAACTGACTTTCAAAACTAATACCGAGGCTCGTTTCAGAGGAATTTCTTTCTATTAAGAAAGCTCGCATAAATTAAAAAATAAATCATATAATAATTTTTTTTTTATAATACTAATATTAGTTGTAACTGAATGTGTTACCTTAGGGCCTCTAGGGCCATTCCTCCACAAGGGAGTAGAAGTTGTGTCACAATTGGCACACCGCCGCGCGAGTAGCGAATCCTCACCGCCACCGGAACTGCTCCCACGGCAGTTTTTATTACCCGCTGCTGGCGAATTCGCCTGCTTGGGCTTCAGTAAGTTCCAATTGCAAAAACCGGAGCGCTTCTTATCGCTCACGTGAGTGGAAGGAGTCTGGAGCGAGAGCGTGCAATCGGGGGACGATGAGGGCGATGAGTAGGACGAGTACTCGTCCGCCTCATCGAACGGCTGGTGGTTGTTGGGGCCGGAGAACATCATTGAGAATGAGTTGCTGTCGTACATAGTTGTGTGTATGTGCGAGGATGACGTGGCAGGGGAAATTGGCACGATATTACAGTGAATTTAGGGGTGGAATTGTGTTGAGGGTGAGATGTATGATATGAGGTTTTGGGGGTATTTATAGTGTGCCCCTTGGTAATCTGTCATGCGACCGAGATATTGGCCTCAATATATAATTTTTTAAGTTGAGTTATTTTATTATTTTTGCAGAATAAATTATAAAGTAAATTTGTAGCTGAATTTTTACTATTTTGTATACTTTCTTCGTGCATAAATAGTTGATTATTTTTTATGATTGAAGTCAACTTTAGTTAAATTAAGGAAATGACTCGTGTAGTTTTGCAAGTATTGCAAGGTAGAGATACGGAGTATATAATATGGAATAGGATTTTATACATGCTTTTATGTAGTCGTATTAAACGGGTCGATCAAGCTTGGCGTAGCTCGTTTATTAGTTATAATGGATTGTCCCAGCCTATAGTCCAATTGGCCCATCACTCGGCCAGTTTCAAGAAATGTTTGACCCATGGTCCGCCCATGGCCTATTTTTGATAGGCCGGCCAACCGATGACTTTAAAAAATTTTCAATTAAAAAACAAATAAATTTGAGTCCAAATATTTTTGAAGTTAAGGAAGTTTTTTTTTCTAAAATTTTGAATTAAGGTTATTTTAGGGGGAAAAAAGCTTAATATTTTTTTAAAATTAAGGTTAAGATTTTTTTTTTCAATAATTAATGGTTTATTTCAAATGTTAGTGTAAAAAAAAAAATCGTTTATCTTTAAAATAATGCTATTTTTTTGTCATATATTGTTCAAATCCATCAAATTATTAGTTTGTCTGCAACTTCATCTTCATAAATATAAGCAAAATTCACGGCACCAAAAAGATTTGCATATCCTCTTTTTTCATCTCTATCGGTATAGCTTTATACACTTTCCACCAAGGCTAAACGATTTTCCATATATCCCGGATTTTATGCTATCAAATAATGCATTCATATAAGTATGTAGCAAATTAAGATATACATTAATTCATCATTCGATACTAAAGAAAGATAACATACACACGTAATAAAGAGATTATATATACAGAGTTTTATATACCAATATTAATAATTTCTCTCCTATGTATCCATTATTGAGTCACTGTATGGGAGAAATTTTTTGCTTTTTGGATATATAAAATCTGGATCCTATTTCAATACCATCCAGCAACAAATCAGATTTTGAAGGATAATGACACTATGGGAAGATAATTTTGGCGTATCTACTTCTTTTGGAACAAACTCTTAATGTATCAAATTTACAATGGTTATAATGATGATAGGCAAGTTCTAGGTGACTAAATTAGAATATAACAATAAATGTTTTTTGTATTTTATATGCTAAATTTTATTTTTATTGTCCGGGCGTATTTTGTAATTCATATGTTACACCAATTTTTTTATTGTTACGGGCCCATCTTGCCTATGTAATTCAAAAGAGATCACGTGGCAGAGGAGGAGGACAACCAAGTCTCAAACTAATTAGAAAAGCTGTATCCGTATTTTGCCCTTTTTGCTACTCTCCCAATAAAAAATGGAATAATAATTACCTCGAGTTAAAGCAATTATTCAAGCCCCCAAACTTTTGCTTTCCCTTCTTTTCTAGCTCATTCAACATTTATCAATGTATATGTACGCTACAAATACAATACAAAATTTTTTCAAACCTTGATATGGTCGAAGGTGATAGGCTATATGTATATACACAACATATGCTTTTTTCGTTGAGAAATTAATACTGGGAAAATAATGAAATGGATTCATTCATGTCTAGTAAGAAATGATTATAAGAGGTGCTTATTTATCATAGAAGTTAAAATTATTAAGGAAAATAATGGAGGAGTTTATGTGACAATATTATGCATAATTACACCAGACTGTAATAAAAATTAAGTTATGCCCCTTCACTTTTGGTGACAAAAATTATCTCGGACCACAATATAGGTACAATCAGAAAACAAAACCATATGCGATAAAGCGGTTCTCCCATAAAAGTGAATGAGAATTTGTTGCGTCTCAGCAGCACAAATTTATGACAAAGATGGGGGACCATAAGCACAAAATTTGTTTGGCCGATTATAATGATCACTCCACGTTCAAAATCTCAACATTCAATACGTACATGATACATTTCGGACAAAGAGATGTTGCTCATTGTGAGCAACAGAATCCTGTAACTTGGCTCTCCACCATTTGGCATAGGATCCTGTTGTTCCCTCTCTTTAATATAAATCTGATCTGCTTTATTCAATGGTGAAGAGCTGAATTACAGAATCCTCTTGCTCCCTCGCTCGTATACATTCATCACATCACCGAGACAACATAACTTTTCTCGACTACTCCTAGTACAAGGGGCACTTACAAGAAATGGTCCGCATGGTTTCAACCACGATTTTATATGGTCCCCATATTCAACTAAAATGATAATGGTCTCACGTATGTGACACCATTGATTCCAATATGGACGGAAATCATATCCCGAATAATGAAGAATGAATTAAGGACACGAGAATGGAACTAAAAGTGTGATAGAGATGACTACAACATCCGTATAATTTTGTGGAATCTAGTGAATTCTTATATCCAGTGTAAAAAATTTTCTATATGGATTTAAAACCTCCAACCATCACCCACGCGCCACCCCACCCTGTGTACAAATTTTTCCATAAAGAATATTCACAATGTTTAGCACCGATTATTTGTAATTTCCCACTTTGCTCTGAAGAGTCATATTGATAATTCATTTGGGAAGGTACTTCTTATTCTAACTGTTTACACTTTTATTATATCTAAATTTGAGCATGTAATTAAGGTTATTATATTAAGATAACCCATAAATGTCATTTAGTTTGAAAATTGGGACCAAAATCTATTCTTTTCCAAATTTAGAGACTATTAGTATTTTAATAAAAGCTATGAGACTTAATAGATTTTTGTTAAAACTATGGGGACATGTAATTTACTTGACAAGTGACAAAACTATTTTGTTGAGTTGTGAGAGGAGGTTAAGTAAAAATAATAATTAGTCGTATCATTTATCCTGCTGTTCAACTTTTCATGACTGGTTAGATCGAGCCTCATTTAATATACATTTGATTCGTTTTATCCAACCATAGAAAACGATCCTAACAAGAACATTCCTTTTTCCGTAATAATGTAGGGCCAAGGTATCATCGAAATGGGATTCCCTGCAATTATTAAAGCGACATGTTTTCCTAGGTTTGGAGCAAAGTATGAGTCAAAGATGGAAACTGGTGAAAGTAAAAACATTACTTAACATACAACAAAAGTCCGATACAATTCACCATTGAAAGGTAACCCCACCATCATCATGCCCCAACACCCAAGGAAACTTGTCCTATTAGGTTTATTCACTTTTTTAATAAGTAGCTATTTCATTATTATTATTATTATTATCCCTTTGATGTAGGAGACGTTGCAAAACGGTATGAAGGGACGGAATGGACAAAGGACAGATAGTTCAAGAAAATGAAAATTGGCGTTTTCATATTCAATAAAATATCTAACAATTTTTTAAGGTCGGGTTGAGGCTACCGACTTTTTTAAAGTTCAAAAGAGTAAAATTTGCTTTTTTTTCGGGGGAGGGGGGGACTTTGATTACCTTAATTAACAAGCCCTACGTACATCAACGATATGCATGTCATGTTTTTTGAATTAATTCATATTTATCTTTTTATTAAAATCATATTCCTCAACTTATTGTGGTATTTATGAATAGAACCATTGATATTCATTTTATTTATTAAGTTGATCAATTATTGTGTGAATAAATTCAATAACCATTACGTCCACACACTGGGCCATGGGTCATCACTGCGTCCATAGCATGATATGGATTTGCTCGCAAGAACAAGATTTTTCCAACACAATTAAAAAATAATAAATTTACCCAAAACATTGTCAAGTGGATTTATAATTCTACTAAGTTATTAAGAACATGACAATAAATTAATAAACCACTCATATGGGTGATTACTTCAAGAGATTCAAAGGTATTAGAGATGGTACTTCAAAAGAGACTGGTGGAAGGAATTGGATCGTCTTGAGATTGATGATTGTGGCAGAGACAAAGAAGATGACCATCTCTTTTCAAAATATGCCATGGTTAATTCCTACTCATATTCGTTTTTGTAAACTACAAGCGTACTCTTTTGTATTTCATAAAATCCTGCAAAAGATAAATAATTTTGTGCTCAGTGAAGATCACATCTTCAAAACAAATACATTTATTTGGACCATGCAATTTTCATATTAATTACTACAGAATGAAAAGAAAAAAAAAAGATCGATTACAACTTGAAGCATGTAATAATTTCTAAACACTAACATGAATGGGCACACTTTCACATTCTTGTTTTTCCCTTATTTATAGATAATTTAGGATACAGGAAAAACTGGATCTATCTTCATTTTACATAGTTTCTATTTATTTCACTCACTATAAAAAAATTTATTTATGTCTACATATTATTTGAGAATAATTTTATTTTTGATTGACAAAAATATTATTCATTAGTTTAATTATAAAAAATTTATGTTTAAATTTGGTTAAATTTATATGTTCTTATTTATTATGTGAATTTTGTATTTATTATTCATTACATTTAAATATTAATTTTATTTTACTTGATATCTTAATTTTATATATTATAGGTATTTGTCTAATTTTGTTATCTGCATAATATGAAATAATATAATTATTTTCTTATTAAAAATATTAATTTTCAAATGTGAATTTAATATTAAGGTAAGGCTATGAGGAAAAAGATGAAGTGATTTAATACAAGAGAAAATATATAATTTTTATATTTTTAGCGAATGAATAATGATTCATTAAATTTGGTAAATAATTTTGACCATTCTCATTTCAATTTAACCATTATGTGTCTGATGTGAGCTCCAGAATTCACAAGTACTTAAAACAAGAGAAAAAAAATCACTTACTATCCGATGTTATCCTTGTAACAATTCATTCGTGCTCATTAAATCTGGTCGATCCTATTTTGATTTAAAGTATACATTTAATATTTTTTATTTTCACATAACCATTGGATAAAATTGGATCAAATCCGATCATTAAAAAATTAGTTAAAGTGCTATTACTTTTAAATATATTAGATCTCCAAACTCCACTTCAACTTAAAGTCGCTTAGTGAAGTGACAATATTGCACGAGTTATATGAGATATTAGAGATTATGAAATATGTATGGCTAGGTGGGATTTGGTGGGACCAACTTACTTTAGAGATTGATTAATTTAGATATTAGATCATCAATTTTTTATATGGTCAGTGAATGAATATCAACCCCTGTAAATTCAATCATATATACACGTGCCACGTCGACATGAGCTTCAATGCATGCATGCATGCAATTTGCACTCATATCTGGGTGTATTAGTGCTTAACATTATTGTTCTCCACAATATATATTTTTTATTTAGGACAAAAGTTGAAGGGTGTTTTATTTTGTTTTCTATTTGCTGCATCAGAAATTCTAAAAGCTGGTGTTGATTTTTCTGCTCAATACTATGGAGCCTTTATTAAGCTACAAAAGTTTTCATAATTTTGAAATTTTCACTAAATATACAATATTTTATTATAAAAATAATTTTTATGCGACTTCAGCACCTCCATAATAATTTTTTGGCCATCTACAATAATTTATATGACATCCACCACCCTCCATTTTTAATTTTTTACTCTGCCTCTAATTATTAAAGGGATGTTACTTGAAAAAATTTGAGACCAATTTTGTTACATTGTTGGCTACTGTTTCATTCATTTTTATTTTTTTTTCATGCAATTGAGTTTCTATATGTGACAATTCACATTAAGGAAAGCTTTTGTCCAAATAAAAATTAAAACTGAATCCATGACAAGACACTCTAAAGTTTAACCATGAAAACATATGTGCGGTGTAGTATTAGGTGTTTTAGAGCAGCCCACTACGTAGTCTCTCACTCATTAGAGTTACATTATGACAAAAGCTCCTAGAAACAACAAAATTCAAGAACTAGCTTGTACCTAGAAAGAAAAAAAAACTAAAAAAAAACCCACACATAATGAGTATTCAAACTTGAAATTAAATTAAGACACGGTCACTGTTTTGAACTCCAACCGATACTATACATTATTAGAATACATACAAATTATGTACCTCAAAAGCAACAAGGACAACTTGAATGAATCTAGGTTTCTCTTTCCAAAAGAGATTGATCAGAGAGACAGAGTACTTGGTCTTTGGTCTAATGCTTGTTGTTGGGAGGAGAATCTTACTTTTAATTTTGTTATTATTATTTCATCAGGTATCTTAAAGTACTGATATCATATGTATCTATCTATAGATTAAAGAGAAAAAGTTAGATTACCCCTAGAAGCAAGACCAACATTTTGTTAAAGCAAAGAAACCCCAAATAAGCCGTCCTAAGAAAGATAACTTCTATCTCTCAAGTCTCTGTCACTAATATCTTGACATTGGAACCAAATCTAAGGCCAAAAAAAGTGAAGACTGCTAACCTCTATTTGTCCCCTCCAAGGATGTCTACTTTACATACCCACTATCCGAACGTATACTATTTAATCGGGTCCAGTAACTACAGATTCATGGATTTGTAGCGCTCTACGGACAAATTAGGGCCACTACAAACTCAATGATGTTTTGCTTTGGCCCGTTTTTAATCTATCTAGGCATTTGAATGTTTTGGGGACCAATGCTACGTCATGTGGAACACATCCATTACTTTCCATTGATTGACATATATTCTGATCGTAGATGATGTAAACATGCTTCTTTCATCTGTATTTCGGAAAGGGGATATATATGAAAACAAAATTAATGTAGCATATAAAAGACTAATGTCATCGACAGGATAGAATGTTAATCACGTACAAGTTGGAACCAACATACCTGACCAATTCGTGAGATGGTTTGGCATTGGTCTTTTGCTTTGTTAACATCTCATATATTTACACGCACCTTTGAATATCAACCATTCTTTAACAGTTATGCCTCCGCACTACAAGAAAAACGGCCTTTAGCGACGGATGGCAACAACGGACATTAAGTCGTCGTTAATTGACGATGGACTTAACGACGGATTTAAATTCGTCGCTGAATAACGATGGATATAACGACAGATATATTACCGACGGAATAACGACGGAATAGCGACGGAAAATTTAAACGACAGATATATTTGTTGGAAAAAAAAGGGGGGGGGGGGGGGGGACTTCCCCGGT
>MKEJ01093399.1:0-15254 GCA_001753735.1 Embelia ribes
GGTCAAATCTATATTTTCGGTTAAATCTTACGATTTTACGATTCGATTTTACGATTCAATTTTACCGACCCTCTACCGATTCTACGTAAAATCTCGATTTTAACAACCTTGGTATAGGTTAACCTATTCGTAACAAGGTGCATCAATTGTGCTTTCCTTCAATGTGCCGATGTTGTAATTTTTTCTCGTGTCCTGTTTTTGCAAAGAAGCAAGTTCATTTGTGTCTCAATAGCAAGAGGACTAAGACATACACCCTACAATGAATTTTATGTAGATATAGCGTTTGAAGTGATTTAAGAAGTTACATGGTTCAAAATTCAATTGGATGACTAAGATATTTCTCTATTTGCAGGTTTGTATATTTGCATACGGCCAAACTGGTTCAGGTAAAACATATACCATGATGGGAATACCTGAATATCCTGAGCAGAAAGGGCTAATACCTCGTTCCTTGGAACAGATTTTCCAAACTAGTCAATTACTTTCAGCACAAGGATGGAAGTACAAAATGCAGGCAAGTTTTACTTAAGATACTTATGTATTACTTTTGTATCATTTTGGAGAATTTGATTGGCTAATGTTATTTTTCCTATATCCTAAATTTTCTTAAAACTTGTAGGCATCAGTATTGGAAATTTACAATGAAACTATCCGTGATTTATTATCCCCAAATCGTTCAAGTGGGGTAGACTTGACTCGTGCTGAAAATGGCGGTTTTGGGAAGCAGTACAACATTACACACGACGCAAATGGAAACACCCATGTCTCCGATCTCATTGTAATTGACGTCTGCAGTATAAAAGAAGTATCTTCACTACTCCAGCAGGCTGCACAAAGCAGGTAATGTTTCTAATCATACTCTTTCTCCCTTATACCCACTCTCTCTTTTATGTGAGTGTGGGTATGTATTACTGACTGGTTACAGCAAAATCATGGTAATTTTATTCATGTGTGCATTTTCCATTATAGTGTCAGATCTGCTAGATTTAGCATAAGCTTCATTCGTTGGTAAACCACAATTTGGGAGCATCTAGCCAGTATTGAATATTAATTTACTTATAAGGTCATAAGAATGATTGAAATACGACTGGTGATAATGAACTAAAACCTGAACTTAAGTTCTTCTCTTTTTCCTTTGGTTCTCCTTACTAGTGACACATCTGCTATATTTAGCTAAATTTCATTCATTGATAAACCAATTTTTGGAAGCATCTTATCAGTATTGAATATTGCTATACACATAACCTTGTCAGAATGGTTGAAATACTTTGTGGTCAAATTGAACTAAAACCTGAACTCTAGCTCTTCTCTTATGTTGTTGCTATGAGAATGTATGCTTGAGAATACTAGTGAATATTTTTAGTAAAGGATTTGCCTTTGACCAAAATCTTCGTAAATATTATATTACTTCCCCTCGCCCCCTTCTTTTCCGAGGAATACTCTAATGAACTGATTTGACAGGATTTTGATGTAACTTTTCAATTCTTTCTAGGTCTGTGGGCAAGACAAAGATGAACGAGCATTCATCGAGAAGTCACTTTGTTTTTACATTGAGAATAACTGGGTTTAATGAGGTACTGCCAGCGAGATAATGTTATATGCAAGATTTTACAAAGCTTTTACTGATTTATCTTCCCTTCAAACCTTGGTAGAGCACAAACCAACAAGTACAGGGTGTATTGAATCTGATTGATCTTGCTGGTAGTGAGAGACTAAAAAAGAGTGAAGCAACTGGGGAAACTATGAAGCAAACCCAGGTCTACTTCTCAAACCCACTTGTCTTCATTTAGTATTTATATAATAAGTTATAAAAAGAGTTTTCAGAATGACTTGTGCTGATGATCTATTGGTATATATTTCATTAATCACCATGCATTTTATTGATATCTGATAAATTATCTGTGGTTACCAGGCTATCAACAAGAGTCTATCTTGCTTGAACAGAGTCTTTAACGCATTGTCAAAGAAAGACGGCCATGTTCCCTTTAGGGATTCAAAGCTAACCTATCTCCTCCAGGTGGATTTTCATTTGCTCCTTTCTTTTTCTTTTTATGTTTGTTAAATTATATATTTGGTGAGTATGATTGAAGAAATTAGGAAAGAATGAAAAGTTCACTTGTTAGGGCGGTATATAAACCACTAGATATTAACAGTGACCACCGTACCCTAGTTTCTGGTTCAACCTAAGCTACCTGTGATGCAGATTATCCTGTATTGCAGTCATTACTCCTGTTTTCATTCTGAAAAAAAGGTTGCTTTCATTGAAGTAAAATCTTCTCCAAAGATACCGCCCAAAACTGATAGTTGTGTTTGGCTTATCAAAGTTTTGTTTTGTTTTTCGAATAATAATAAGTTTGGGTAGTTCTAGCCAAACTAATTTTTGTAGAAATTAAGGTTGGATTTCTGATTTTGAATTTCCAAGTCTTGCATGGAGGATGGTTTTACTGTTGAGGTCTGTGCACAAACATTTCACATTTTTTTGATACCCATAGCGGGTGCAATGTTGAGCAAAGCACTTGCATGCTTTTAAATTTTGTTAGGGTTTGATAAAAGTAGAGAGAATTAGTTCTTCCATAATCATTTCTATAGCACTTTGAAAGCAATGCCGCCTCTGAAATTATTTGTATGCTCCACCTGATATACATCTACATTGTTTTGCAAAACAAAACAATGTGATTCTGAATTTTGTTCAGCTTTTCGGAACAAATTTTTGTTCTTGAAGGAGGCTAACTTTTCCTTCTCTTTTATATTTGTGTGCAACAAACCAGCCATGTCTGGGTGGAGATTCAAAGACCTTAATGTTCGTGAACATCTCTCCAGACCCTTCGTCCGTTGAGGAGTCCATTATTTCTCTGCAATTTGCTGCGAATGTTAATTCATGTGAGATTGGGGTCCCACGCCGCCAAGCTTCAATCCGGTCCGTAGATTCTCGTTTGAGTTGTGGTTAAAAGCTTTTGAGGTTTGCCCTTTTTAGTTTTCCCACAACTTTAACTTGTTCTGATGTAAGAGTCATATGTGTGTTAGTATCAAGGTGTGTTATATTTGTATTGTACGTGCTCGTGGCTTGTATTGACGATTCTAACATAATGCTTTCTTATTCATGCAGTTCTTGTGCATGAATAAGTGAGCCTCGGTTTGTGATAGTCTCTTCATTTTATTTTATTTTTCTTCTGAAGGGAATCTCCTGTGAGTTTGTATTTGATGTTGACTGCTGCCATGAAACAGCATTTTAAACTTGTAAGATTTAATTGCCGAAGAGGTTTATCAACGTGATGAATTTTTCAAGGAAATTCGGTTTTAGACACATTTATATATTTTATTTTACCTGAAATGCTCATTTTCTGCATTTGTATATTTTGGTCCCAGGAGTCTCAATGTGAAAGATACTACATAATCCAATTATGAAAATTTTGAACAAATATGTTGCACTAAGGTAATGTTCAAAACATTTAAAGCTAGAAAAATTCGAATAGATGCTTACAACTATCGAGGATATAATTCCGTAATTGTATATTCATTTTGGGATGCACTCGTGGGCATACTTGATCCAATGTACTGATTAGCCACAGCTGAATTATAGTCTCCGAGGAAAAATGCAGGTGGTGATGGTATCGGGAGACTGATAGAAGAGCTACTAAGCATGAGAACAACCAAAGCCATGGTAGGCCTCTCGGCTACATTTTCTTGAACACACAACAACCCAATGTGAATGCATCTCATCATTTCGATGGTTGAACTTGAACTTGACCTCAATGTGGGATCTATCAAATTTGCAGCAGTTCCTTCACACCAGCTCTTCCAAGTCTGCAACAAATTTTAACATGTTCAATAAGCTTAATTTTATTCCGTCACCCAAAACAAAAATTAAATAAAATTTGGGATTATTATACTTAAAAAAAAAACACAATAAACAAGTACTTGTATTGAAGATTCCTTCTTACAATGTTTAAAAGGCTCTCTGCGGTGTCCACAGCACAAGAAGAATTATTCTTTTGGCCAGCAACGATTTCAAGGATTAAGACTCCGTAGCTAAAAACATCCGATTTTACAGAGAAATGACCGCCCTTTGCATACTCTGGAGCCATGTACCCACTGCATTATCAAGTTGGTTTGAGTGAAAACATAATTCATGAATCGTATTCGTAATAACTTATAAAGTGACAAAAACACCAAATTAGCCAACTTGATAATTGTAAAATCATAATTCCCTCTATATTTAAGCTCTTATGCATTTTTTATTTGATAAGTGCATTAAAGTAATTCGACTAGCACGAAGGGTTAAAGTACGAGCTTACTAGGTCCCAACAATTTTATTCGTACACCCTCTTGTTTCATCTTTTGCAAATAGTCTCGCGGTGCCAAAATCCGATATTTTGGGGTTCATCTCACCGTCTAACAACACATTGCTAGCTTTGAGATCAAGATGAATAATTCGAAGCCTTGAATCTTCATGAAGGTATAGTAGTCCCTTGGCAATACCACAAATAATCTTGTAACGCTTACCCCAATCCAATAATACACGCTTGATAGGATCTGCAATTATCAGAATCGGTAGCTATAATAAATTGAAAACAAACATATAGATGATATTAGATTTTCCATGAAATGATATGTGAACATACTGAAAATGAATTGATCTAGGCTCGAATTGGCCACAAACTCATAGATGAGAAGCCTTTCTAACCCTTCAAGAGAGAAACCCAAGAGCCTGACCAAGTTTCTATGTTGAAGCTTCGCAACAAGCTTTACTTCGTTTTTAAATTCGTGTTCTCCTTGCCCAGAGCTGCGAGACAACCTTTTCACCGCTATGTCTTGCTTATTTTGAAGCCTACCCTGAAAATCAAATGAATTTTGCTTTTAACATATAAAATATAGTTAAACTCGTTTAGACCATCAAAATTTTCTTTGATTTAATTACAAGAATTATCAGGAAAAAAAGGCGAAAATGCATTTTTATGCTATGGTATTCAAATTGGTTCGTAGGAAACAGATTACTTGATAGTTACCATATGCCTATTTTCTTGAAAAAAAAAATTTTCAAGCAGATCCTACCTTATAGACAGCACCAAACCCTCCTTGTCCGAGCTTATTGGCATCAGAGAAGTTATCAGTTGCATTCCTAATAATACTGAATTCATACTGCAACGATTCGACAATGTCATCAACGTCGCCAGTTTCATCCGTAGCTTCAAAAAACATTAAAGATTAGATTATTAGGAAAGTTTTTTCTTGATCGGAATAGTGGATCAAGGCTCTGTAAGGAAAATATAATCCTCTTCTAGTGCACACGGCGATGAACGTTCAGAAAAGTTCCCGAGATTATCAATCGCTATATTTAACAATGTTATTAGAATAAGAGGGAATTCGCCGTGAAAAAGTATTACAATTGCAAAAAGGAAAGTTACAGAAAATGCTATTTTAATCTGTGAGCAATCATTTGAAAAAAGGATGCAAATTATGTATAGGAATTTATTATAGAACTCCATTCAGGAACTGACGAGCAGGAGAGACGAAAATAACGTAAGTATAGCTCTCTGATTCATCAGTTTCTAAATAGAGGAGTCATGCAAGAACTAAAAGTTCGTTTTTTCGTATCTGTATATATAAAATTTGCATCATAAAAAATAAAAAATAAAAAAATCTAGATAATACATGCATCTTCTTTTTTTGGTTTTCATACTTACATTGAAATATGCATGGCATTGCATTCTTTTGCTTTCTCCTCCTAATTAAGAAGATGCAAATGCATAAGCTAAGTACTATCCCGAATCCAATAGTTGAAGCGACGATAATGATAGTTTTATTGCCTGAAACCCGTAATTACACTATCATTAGAAACGTTTAATGCTAGATTCATTCAAGGATATCGTTCGTTTTCATATTGCTAAAGTAAAATGCAAGTGCATTATTAACGGGAAGAAGGGAGGCATGACGTACCACGGGCCACACGTATGAAATTCTATAGTATACGTATATAAAATTTACATATTTTACGATACTTGCCCTCTAGAGTTCTAAATTTAGAGTAAATTTCTAAATGATTGGACTTGAGCTGTTGTAACTAGAGTTTAATTACTACTCAATATTTTTTGCAAGATCACCTGATATATAGTTTTCAAATAAGTTAATTGATCTCTAGGACACGATTGTGTTTATTTTTCCTAATACTATTTTAAGATGAAAGGAAAACATAAATAAGTAGAGCTTTATTTATATGGAGAGAGATAACAAAAAGAAGAGGTATAACAACCCAAAAAGTTTAATTAAAAATCTTATCTATATTGACTGTTTATAAAAAAAGATTTTAATAAATTGAATTTAGTATAACTAAAAAATAACAAATAAATTGTGATACGTTGTTATCACATTGTGATGACACACATTCGTATTTTGGGTAGAATAAGATGTGAGCCAATACATTTTCATTTATAAATATTTGATAATTCAAGTGCTTAATAGCATTCACACCAAGCTTTTTATACAGCTGGTTTCTCCCCCTTTAATTTCTCAAATGAGAAATCTTGGACCGCAAATGTTTGGTAACAATGTTTTTTTTCTTCTAGAAATCATAGGAGAAATGCACAACAAATTTATGAGAGGTGAAATCTAATATTCAGAATTTTCTATTATTTTTTTTCTTTAAAACTATTAAATACTACTAAGATTAGGAAAAAATATATTTTTATTTTTACATTTTAAAATATATATGATTATTCTAACTAATATTAAGAAAATATGTAAAAAGATTGTTGTGCATAATTTCTAAAAATTATCGATTTAGGTTAGAGATGACTTTCTGGATAATCAAATGAGAAACTCTAGTGTGAATGCTCTTATTACCAACTAGTTTTTGTGTGAATATAAAAGTGAGTTTCTCCATTTACTGTTATTGTTGTTGTAGATCTGTTTGTTTTCAGTGATTTGTATGAAGAGAAATGATACTCTTGGCCCAAAATTTTTATCCGATTATGTGATTTGCTGACGTGACAAATAAAATCTTTGAATTTGATTTGTGTATGGTTGTATTTCATTCATGACTGTAACAAGTTTCCCTGACACATCAGTTGGTAATGAAACCAGTTAAAAATTTTGGGTATGTGTAGCATTGCTCTTACCTGAATGCTGATTATTTATTGCCAGAAATTCGAGGACATTGATGCATTTTAGCAATATATATATATATATATTATTTTTTTAATTTTTTGCTCAATTTGCTTAATCTTGAAGTGAATTTTAATTCTAGAACATTGATTATTTATCCCCCTTTTTTTACTTGGGCAAGAATAAAACTTTTAGTTCTACCTTGGATTTTTTTTTCTGACTATCTTGATGTGGCGTTGTTAAAATTTCTTAGGAAAAAATTATGATAAATGATTTTGTATCAAATTTAACAGGTAAGTCATATTGTTAAATTTTTTAGTAATAAAAAACATATTAAAGTAATTTCTTTTTATTTTCGGTGGTTATTGTTGTAGATCTGTTAGTTGTTAGTTGAATTTAACAACATGTGAGAATTTGCATGAATCTTGGTTGTTTATTGTCCGAAGTTTTTTGGGGCTCGATGAAATTTAGCATTTTTTTTTTTTTTTTGTGCTTCTGCACACTTTGGCTAATCTTGAAGATAAGTTTAATTCTAGGGACAACTTTTTTTCACCGTGTACAGGAATAAAGTTGGGTGTGATCCTAAATCCTAACTACCTTGGACTCTTGATTGTTCTTTTTCAGTTTAAGAATCAAGTCATAGTAATATAAGATTTTATTGTACCCAAAAGAAAAAGTGAAAAATGGTATTAGAGATTTGCTGCTCTGGTTTTGTCATTAAAATGAGATATAGTTTATGGACATTGAGCATCAAGGATCCTCTCCTTTCTTCATCCCGGTGAGGGTTTGAACAAACTCTTACCATATAGATGTTGCTCGAAACTTTTCATTGAATTAAAGCTTGCAATGGTCTTAATAATTGTAGAAAACTGAAACTGATGATGAAAAAAGTTGAAGTTATCTCAAAGTTTTTGTTGATCTCTGTTCGACTAATTTGTATTTTTTCATTCTTTTGCATTGAAAATGCATCTTGTAGTAGATCGTCTTTTATTAAAAGATCCGTTCGACAAATCATTTTTGTTGGATTTTCTTTCGTAAAGATTAGGTATTACAGATCTTTAACATCGGAACAGAACAAAACTGCAATCTACTTAATGCATCTCTGTGGATTGCCATGCGATCTCTTTTTGGATCTTGAAATAATTTGTTTTCGTAGATTATTGAGATGGTTAAACTTCTATGACTTGTGGAGCAGATTCATAAGTGGGGACTGTTTGTTGAAGTGATAGTTGGAGATCTACATATGACAAGTCTGTATGAGTATATTAATGGATATAGGGAGAGTTTATTTATTGAGGTTATCTTCATTGCTTTAGCTTACTCGTGATGTAATCAATGATCACTTATGAAAGTTCAGCTTGTCTTGGTCAGAGATGGATTATGCTTCCGTGAAATTTACTTTTTTCTAGCAATTATTGAATGCCAAAGAAACATGAAAATGGCCACTTATTCTAGAATCGTCAAAAGAGAAATCATGCAGACACAACTGGGATAGGTTATAGATTTTATTTCCAATAAATGTGAAAATATCATGAAAAGACACCAGGTAGTAAAAAGTTTCACACCAAGCAAGCATTGAAAAAATCATTCGATCACCAATTTGCATTAAATATATTGATCCTCAACCGTTGGATCTCAATGAATTTCCAATATTCACAATGACTACAAAATTCTAACTATTGAGTGCATGCTACTTGGAGATGCTGCGACCCCAATTGAAGGGTACAGGGGGACAGTGTGTTTGCGTATAATATGTGTCTGAGATGAACATGGCACACACTTTCATGTGTTTATCCTCTTTGTTGTTGCATTAAATTTTATCTATGAAAATTTGACTTTGTTTTTGAAGTTTATTAGCTCATGAACTTTAGATCATTGAAGTCATCCTTTATTCTTCCTTGTTGCATTCTCTTCGTGTGAGAATTTCAACCTTGTTTTTTACGTTTGTTTGCTGTTTGGCTATATTAATCATTGATTTCATCTTTTGTTCTTTTTGTTTCCATATGCAGCACAAGAAAAGAACCTCCGCAGTGCAACTTCATGATAAATGTTTGACAAAGTCTGATTCAAGATGCCACCAAGCAGAGAGCACTCGCTACCTGGTGGTGAAACCAAGGTCAGTTCAGAAGTCAAAACAAGTTCAAGGTCACAACAGTTCTCAGATGTTGTGAAGCAGAAACCGCAATCACTCCGGGCAGAAAATGTTCAGAAATCTCAGGACAAGCGAAAAATCAAAAGCCCGTTTCGTCGACAGCATTTTGTTGAGCATGGTCCAGCGAGGATAACAGGTGAGGGCCCCACTTTCCAGACCAAACTTTTAAAGAACTCAGATAAGCCTGGAAATGAGAAGAAGGCAAAGGAAAAAGAGGAGCTTGTCAAGCACATGTCGAATTTGCCTGGGTATCTTCAGAAAATGGAGAAAGAGGAAAATATCCAGGACAAGGCTTTGAATTTTGGGGTTCTGGATTGGAACCGACTTGAGAAATGGAAGTACTCCGACAGTGGCTTGCCGAGAGGCAGCGCTGATGTGTCATCATCTGGCAGTAGTTTTGCTTGTGACAAGAGGCAACCTCCATCACATTCTTCTCGTCCTTATCCAACAAATGAAAAAGGATTCTCTCAAGATGTTGGCCTTTCTCGGATGAAGGTCATAAAAAAGGATTTTGAAACTTCTTCGAGAAACACCTTCAATGAGCAGAAAAACCAGCACCCCGCTAATGCACCTTCCATCAGGAGTTCTATGGGGATAAAATTTGAGAGAGGCATGAGGAGAGAGATTGATCGAGTTGTCGTATCAGGAAAAGTAACTTCATCGTCAGGATTGAGAAAAATTGAGGTACCAAAGTCTGGTAAAGATTTGACAAGTGGCTGTAGGAAAGTAATAACCAGTAGAGAGGAGTTGCTACTATCAACAGAATGTCTCAATGGAAAACGCTGCTCCGGTGAACAGGAAAGCCTTGTTCTCATTTTACCCAAGCATTCTCCAAAAGCAAATTGCCAAGATTTTGTTCAGACTTCTGAACCCACATTGTCGTATGATGGAAAGTCGAAAGAAGCTAATCAGGAGACTCTTTTGGCTGAAGTTTCTTCTGAAGAGGTCCGCTTTGAGTCTCTCTTGAGATCAAATAGCCCTACACATGCTCGGAACTTGCAGCTTTTGAATGTGGGTTGTTCAGGTGAGACACAAAAAGTGTCTTTGCAACATAAATGTATAAATACATGTGCACCAAAATCAAAGCACTTGAGAGAAAATGGAATTGATACTCCTAGGAGTTCAGATTATGAGACACATGATACAGCAGCTGTGAATGGAACAGTTGCCTCACCAAGTCGTCGTTTTAGCTTCAGCTTAGGGAAAATAAGCAGAAGTTTAAGTTTTAAGGATAACTCAGCTGTTCCAGGGACGAGCACGACACCTGTCACAGTCAAGTCTGGCCCAATAAGGTCTGAACCATCTCATCGATTCTCGTCTGATGAAGTTCACTCCTCTGCGGAGTTGTATCCCTACATTCTTCACTCTTGTCCTCTTCCTACTGGGAAAAAGACAAAGGACGAGCCTAGTGCGAGGCTACAGAGCCTTACGAGTGTAAGTAAAACACCAGAGAAGCAATCAAGTGAAACTATGTTTGGACTCAATGAATTTGATGCTGTGCAAAGCAGACATTCTTCACCTAATCGTCGTTTTGGCTTTAGCCTCAGTAAAATGAAAAGAAGTTTCAGCTTTAAGGAAGGTTTAAATATTCCACAAATGGGTCCAACAACGTATGTAACTGTCAAGTCTGATCCAGTGAGATCTGAAGTGTCAGATTATTCGGTTACTCCAAACAAAAATAAGGATGGTCTTCACAATAAATCTAGGTCTAGCCCTCTTAGAAGGTTATTCAATCCTATACCGAAGACTAGGGTGACATATCCATGCCCATCAACTGAGACCAGTCCATCGTTAAAACGAAATCCAAATTCATTTCCCGAAAATGAATCCCGTGACAACACAAAGCCTCAGGAATCAATGGTTCAAGCTCTTCTGCAAGTGACAATCAGGAATGGACTCCCTTTGTTCAAACTTGTTGTTAACAACAGTTCAGATATCCTTGTTGCCGCGAAAAATATTACTCCATCTGGCAAGCAAGATGTTGATTCTGTTTACACATTTTACTCGGTCCATGAGATCAAGAAGAAAAGTGGTAGTTGGATTAATCAAGTGCATAAGGAGAAAAGCTACGGCTTTGGTTATAATGTTGTAGGTCAGATGAAGGGGTTCAGCCGTTTTTGTACCGAATCAAGTGTAGATAACGACGGAGATAGATTTACACAGAAAGAGTTTGTTCTGTGCAGTGTAGATCGTAAACAAGGAGATGAGGATGCGCCCGAGCTGGTGCCAATCAGAGAGCTTGCTGCTGTTATTGTGAAGGTCCCATATGGAAAATCAAATGATGATGGAGATGAGAGAAATATCAGGAAAGAGTTAACAGGAAAGGAATTTTTGGGTTATTTAGAGGAAGAAAAATATTTGCTTGGGAAAGGAACTGCAAAGTTCTATAATACAACAGTGATTCTATCTGGTGCTGATCATGGCTTACCAGAGAATGGAGTTCCTTCATCGTTGATTCAACGGTGGAGATCTGGCGGTTCTTGTGACTGTGGAGGATGGGACGTTGGCTGCAAACTACAAATCCTCACCAACGACAACGACGACAACCAGTGCTGCAGTCCGCCTGAACAGTCTGTTTCTAGTTCAAACAGAGATTGTTTCCATCTTTTCAATCAGGTATCCCATTTATTTTTTCTGGATATATTGAGGTTGTATCTGGATGCTTTCATATCATTTTGTTTCTAAAACAATATTTGGAATTTGGGCAAATAAGTGTGCACATGTGTATAGTTCGCTAACTTCCATTATTCACACAAATCCACAACCACTTTTTAGACTTCTCAAAATAACACAAAATGTTTATGCTGTTACAAATTTTTTTTTACACAAAAGTGGGAAGGACATGGCAATTTTCAAATAATCATTTTTTCTAGTCATGAAGTTATAGAAAGGAAGAACACACACTCAGATATATAAGGACATGGCAATTTTGAAAACAGGCCCTTTTCTACATTATTTAAGGATTTGGTTTTGAAATATCTAACCAAATTTAAGGACCGTAAAGAATACATGCTCACTTTTATTCCTATCTCTGAAACTGTCTTTAAAGAATTAGTTTAGAAAATAAGTTTGTCTTTTAGAAAATGTTTCTGAAGGTACATTTTATTACAAGTAAGAGTCCAAGAAACACAAAACAGAAAGTTGTTTTCTTTAGCCTAATAAATTGTTTTTCAGAATTTTTCTTTTTTTGCCTTGAAGCTAAAGAAAGCACAAACACGAAATCAAATGTATTTGTGCAACAACCAAGCAAGGTCTTTTTCCAGAAAGCTCTAATAAAAATTAGTACGGAAAGAGCTGTAAGGATCATTACAAAGCACACACTTTCACATTCATTCCTATCTCTAAACTTGTTGTTTTACTTATGCACAGGGAGGAGCTCATCACAGTAAGCCAATCTTTAGGCTGGCACCATTCAAGAAAGGGTTATACTCAATCGAGTTCAGTTCGTTGATTTCTCTGTTACAAGCTCTCTCAACTTGTATTGCTGCCATAAGTAGCCAACATTCATTTGATTTGTCGGAATTGAATTTCCTTGCGGAGGGAAAATTAGTTGAAGAATCAAATTTTTCGGGATGCAGGGGGTTACATATCCCCTCAAACACTCAAGTACCGAAGAAACATGGACCGTCTCCACCTTCATCTCCTGTTGGGAGGGTTTAGTTCTTTGCAAAGGTATTATCTTGTTTCTTAGATCAAGCAAATTTGAGGAAATTGCAAAGTTAATTTTGCAAGTCTACACTTCAAAGAGGTGTTTCTTTTTAGAATAAGTATAACCTTGTTGGGGTCACATTTAACACGGTATATGTTTAGAAGCATGCTTTTTTCTTTATGGGTTCTGTAAATGGGCTATAGTAGTTAATTCCGGTTACGCTGGAAGTTGGTCTGTAAGCAAACTACTTGTTCCTTTTGATATATGTGAAATATGTGTATCAAGTGTAGGTTGGATTTTGCTAGATCTGCTCAGCTAAGTTCCTTCTTCAGGTACTTGTAGGGGATATACCCGATAAAGGTATTCATAATTTGAAAAGAAAAGGAAACGAAACGATAAAACAGAAATCTACTTTGGGTAATGAAAATCAAAGAACTGTGGTCTTAGCGGCCTCTCATTAAGATTAACTCTGAATGCCGGTGCATAATGAAGATCATGGGTGACTTCGTTTATGCTTTTGAAATTGAAAATCTATGTTGATTTTTTATATTTTTGGCTCTGACTCGTTGAGACAATCACATGACAAATACATTGTGACGGTTGGATGAAAAGCTAGTTATGTTTATTAGTTCAATTTTGATGGTCTTTCTTCTTGTACACCAAATATCTCTAGTTTCTTTCCGTTGGTATGACAAAGATTAAGGGCATTTATTTTAACATTTATTTTATTTTTTCCATATATATTCTGGCATAACCAAAGGTTTAGTTTCTTATCATTGTTGCTACATATGAACAAAAGTAATGCTTTATCTTTGATTAGGTCTTTTGTAAACTTTAAGCTGAAGTGGATTTGGGTGAGATGTGTTGGAAACTTGGCACTTCACATCAGACCTAGGTAGTCATGTATTTGCTTATGCTTTCGTTCTTGCTCTCACTAATCTCTGCGCTATAAATTTTTTAAGTTTTGACACTCTTGTCCTTTTGCTTCCCACTTGCTCTCACTCTGCTAACTGATGACTTAGATCAGACTTGTGAAGGGACTTCTCTCTTCTTCATAGAGAGAATTAGTTTGAGTTTTTTAACGGCATGATCGGTTGTTTGTTATTCCAAAACACGTTACCCTGGCACAACAACAGTATATATATATATATATATATTCACAGATGTGTGTAGATTCTCTTTCAATAGAATTGCAGTATCCGATATCCTTCCTAGAAAGATGCACCCAATGATGTACCACAATAGGCATCTCCCATGTGCTCCCATGTACAGCATGTATTATCAAGGGGCAGAGTATATACAAGTGACTTGGACCATGTGACTATGAAGCTGCACAAAACTGACAACCGAATCTAACAGGAATATATATATATATATACACTTGTGCATTGAGAGGTCGGGTCTTGTGTGTGCAACTTATTCATGTTTCCATAAAGATTATTTCTAAACATAATGAACTCCTAACCCAAATTACATGGAACTAACTTGTTGAAATTTAAATTTAGAAGCGGGTGATGTATATACATATGGTGAGTAGTACCACTTAGTTTATACAAGTACGTAGATATACATATGTTTGCATGTGGTTCCTAACATATTTAAATGAGTTCATATCTGCCGAAATCAATTATGTTTGGTCCAACTGTTTTACCGAAAGTACTTATCTTTAACTTTGTGTCTAACAACCGAAAGTCAAGACAGTTTTTCCCCATAGGATTAGACCCAATTATAAAGACCTAGAGTGCGAGGTATATAAAAACAAGAAATGGGAAGTTACTATTCAAATTATAGGATAAACGGACAATAACGATATTATAAATAATCGAATAAATAATATATGATTTTACTTAAAAATTAGCATACACACACACAACTACAAATATGGATATACTGTAAATTAAAATACCTATAATAATATTATGGATAGTATTAATTCTTAAATAAAAGTGATTTAACATGATTTATTTTTTAATTTTGCAGGTTTTCTAATAGGAAACAAGCTTCATTGAAGCAAGTTCACAATGGTTTAGGAAATGAAGAGTTTGATTTGTCGGAAATGGTAGTTGGAGGTAATAATTTTTTTCAAATTCCAACCAATTTTCGTAGTAACTATGAGATTATCAGTTTGTTATAAGGATTAATCTTGTTCTATGTAATACCAGAAAACTTACTACGATTAAAGGCTAGTCCAAAAGATCCACTATTTGATTATAAAATTTATGGGCAGTAAAAAAAAATTCAAGATTTAATCCAAAATACATTACTATGGATCTATTTCTAAGTCACTTAATCTTTCATCAAAGGGTAATGCTTCCGCTCTCGCTCCCACTTCCGCTCATGCTCTCATAGATT
>MKEJ01093410.1:0-17789 GCA_001753735.1 Embelia ribes
ACACATATATATATGTTTATGTATATAATAGAAAAAATAAGCTGAGGAACGAACCGGGTAAACAATTATGCGGTGCATCGATTCAGAGGAAAGAGAAATAGATCTGAAGAAGATGGAGGAGAGAGATATCACAGAGTTTGTGCGTGAATCTAACACCAATCAAATCAAATTGGGGGATTTACAATTGATAAAAGAGATTCGATTAATCTTAAATTCACGCACAAACCTATGATATGTCTCCTCTGTCTCTCACTCACGGACGCCTGCAATCGAGAGGGAGAGAGGGGCGGCGGGGGGCAGGAAGTACAGAAACCTAGATTCGGTTTTAGTTTTCGCGTTTATATTGTATATAAGTAACGCTTGACGTTTTCAATTCGCTTAGACCGTGTGTTTCATGTAAAAAGAGGGTGATTCACGCGTCCCCGAGTTTCATTAATATTTTTATTTCATAATAATACCGTTTAAAATTTAAAAATTTTAATAAATTATGATAGCCTAAATGAAATAAATTAAATAAGAATGAAAATAATTTGAGTTGTTCATGAGCAAAATAAGCTCGGACTTAGCTCTTCAAAGTTTCGTCTCGAGCTCATTCATTTAATAAATGAGTCGAGTTTGAATAATAAATTAGAGCTCATTGGATAAATGAGCCAAGTTTAAATAACATCCGATTCAATTCACTAAGAGCTTGGGTTCGTTTAATTTACGTATTTGTATACATATATTTCAAATTATAACTATTAGTTTATGAACATAAACATATATAGTTCATATTGAATCTAATAAATTAAGAAAAAAAATGTTTAATTACTCGAGTGATGCATTTTAAAAATATTTTTACCTATTCATATTTATAAGATTGAGTTGAAAATATTATACAATATCGTAATTATATCATATATTCGCTAGTATGTGGTTATTAATTCACGATTATATAAAAAATTCAATTTAATATTGTTTGTTTTAATATTTAATAGATAAATGACAAATAATATTTATCGATTCAAAACAACAGTTTATGAACAAGATCTGACTAAGTTCGGACTCGTACGAATCAAACTTGAATAAAAAATTAGCGCTCGTCAAGTAAATAAGTTGAGCTTAAGCATATCCTCTAAACAAACGAGCCGAGATTAAACTTTACTTCCAACTATGGGGCCATAATTGTAATTAACCCTATATATATATATAAAATACATACACACGTGACTATATATACGCACAGTCATACGAAATTTTAATCCTCGTCAATCTTTTCCTCGATTCGATTAGATAAAACACGAAGCTCCGATCGAATGGCGACGGTGGCGATGGAGGTGGGCAACGACGGCGTCGCCCTCATCACCTTCTCTAACCCTCCAGTCAACGCAATGGCAATTCCGAGTAAGCCACGTGTCACGATCGTGAAGGATTTATGTGTATGTATATACTCTGTATTTGTGTGTGTATTAAAATCTGTTTTTTTGTGGTAGTTATACAGGGATTGAAGGAGAAATTTGGAGAGGCCATGAGGAGAAACGATGTTAAAGCTATTGTGTTGACTGGTGAGCTTTAATTTCTGATTTTGATTCATACCCAAAAAAAAAAAAAAAGAAAGATTTTGGTCGCTGTTTGGTTCAGTTCTTGTATTTTTCTTTTTGCAGCGAATTTTAGAGTTTTTAGTGCTATTTAAAATAATTAGTAAAATACGTAGGCAAAAAAGTTTGTGTTATATGGATGGATTTAATACAATTTTTTTTGGAAGACGCTTCCAAAAATTTGGCATGGTATATAATTTATGGTTGAGAAAAATATATTATTTCTTATTTAACTTTTATTATGGGAAAATGGCTTAAAAGCGTGTACTTTTTTTTTGCGGGATTTGTCAAAAATGAAACTTTTTTTTAATTATATGTATGAAGGGTATTAAACAGAAACAGTTCGAGTATTTACTTGACTATGCTACTTAATTTTGTGTTTTCCTGATAAGTTTTGTTTGATTATTGCAAATTATGTTTGTTGAGGCGTATGAATCATGTTTATGAGAAAAAGATAATTTTTTCTTTTGAGCTATTATATTGACTGGTAAGTGTTTCAATTTAATTCAAATCCAAAAGAAGTTTCCAGTTTGAGTTGTTTTGCAGTGTATTTTGAGGTTCTTGGTGCTGTTTACTTTGATCATTTGATAAGCATGGAATAGCTATTGCAATTTATTTTTGTTTTAGAGTTGTTTCTTTTACTTTGATCATCTGAGCTTTGGTAACTGTCATTTCTTCCGTGGCTAATATAAATATTCTATGTTCATTCTTTTTCAAAGTAACTACTTTGTTACATGGTGATTCTGAAATTACGTCTTTTTGACTCAAGGCAAAGGAGGGAAATTTTCTGGTGGGTTCGACATCAACAATTTTGCTAAGGTTCACAAAACTGGTATGGTTTTATGAACATTTTTTGTTCAGTTGATGATTCCTTGACTCTGGACATGATTTCAAGAACTGCCTTTTCTTTCTCTTGATTGTCAGGGGATATTTCCGTCCTACCTGATGTATCTGTTGAGCTCATGGTTAATACAATTGAAGGTCCTTACTCCCGTTTAGTTTTTGTGATCTTTAATTTTACGTTAAACTTTATCTTTGAAGTTTATTGAAAGCGAGTTAACTTTTTTTTATGATGCACCTGTTATCACCTTTTTGACCACAGATGCTAAGAAACCTGCGGTTGCCGCTATAGAAGGCCTTGCACTTGGTGGTGGTTTAGAGTTGGCAATGGTTTGTGGTTTATCATGGGCTATAGCAGTACTGTGAACTTTAGTATTGTGACAACTTGTTTACTATTTTGTTATCATTCAAATTTGTGCCTGATGCAGGCATGTCATGCTCGCATTGCTGCACCGAAAGTTCAGCTCGGGTTGCCAGAGCTGTCACTTGGCGTTATCCCCGGATTCGGAGGTAAATATGCTAGTTGGTTTTTTCCCATTCCTGATACATGGTGGGATGTGCGTGGTAAAAGATACTAGCTGATTTTCATCGTCTTTAACTCTTATTTTACTGGATCCAAATTATGAGAAAACTGACTATTCATGTATCTAATGAATTCATGGCTTCCGTTTTAGGAACCCAGCGTCTTCCAAGGCTTGTTGGGCTGAAGAAGGGTGTTGAAATTATGCTGGTAAGCCTTTACCTCTATTTAAGTGGATCAGGAAGTTAGAAATGGCTGCCAAACTCTTGAGTGTGACGTTGTTCATGCCATGCACATAATCTCCTTTTTGAATATTGAACTTCTTCTTGATTCTCGTCGGTCACGGGCTAAAAATACTATATAAAATCTCGGTTAAATAGTATTTCATTTCCTGTGGTTAGTACCTTATTTGCGTTACGCTTTCGAAGGATCATTTATGCAACTTGTTTCCAAGAGCTAATTGGGAATCCTCCCAAGGGTACTACGGAAGCCCAATACAGGCTTTTGGCCTAATGTTGTCAGCATCTAATCTTCATGAGTGAAATTGGGAGTGTGATTTCTGTGGTACACGTCTTTTGCTGTGCTTAAAATGGAGAAAAGAAGAGTAAAAAGTACAAAGATTAATAACCATAAATTTTCACTAGCAATGATGGATTATCTTGCTGTGCGGATCTATGCCTTGGAACAAATGAAAACCCTTTTATTATCTAAAATAATAATAATAGTAACTAGTATATGGAAGTTATGGTTCATAGTATCGCTGTGTCAATGGCAGTAAGCCATCTATGTGATCGTAAATTGTGTTTATACAATCAATGTCAAATGGGTGTTTGGTTCATTTTTGTGTGGTCACTTCAGTTTGGTTTAGGCTCCTTCTCAGCGTGCCTTAGACTGTTCCTTTATTTTCATCTTCAGTTAATAGGATTCTTGTTATGCTTCTAGCTTGACATGAATACGATCAAATATACATATTGTTTTCAACTCTCATTTCCACTAGCTGTTGGGTCCAATTAGTCTCAGATCTTAACAGGAACCAAATGGCAAGATAACAATTTCACCTTGTAATGTATTACTCTTGCTGTTGGATGAATAATTAACTTTTCTCATTAGTACTAACGGATATGCAGTCTTATTTGTATGTTTATGTTGTTGTTCATTATACTTAGCCTTGGGGTTTACTTTTTACCTACTATTTAGCAAAGACCCTGTTTCTGGGCTCTAATGCAGCTCCATATCTGTTCATATTCTTTTCAGTCTTCTAAACCAATAACATCGGAAGAAGGGAAGAAGCTAGGTCTCATTGATGCTTTGGGGTCTTCTGAAGAATTGCTGAAGGTATCACGGCAATGGGCTGTGGATATTGCAGAAAGTCGTAAGCCTTGGATTCGTTGCCTCCACCGTACAGACAAGATTGGTTCATTGTCAGAAGCACGAGAGATACTGAAAATTGCGAGACAACAGGCCAAACAGACAGCTCCTAATATGCCTCAGCACCTAGCATGCATTGATGTGATTGAGCATGGCATTGTTCATGGAGGTTACAGTGGAGTTTTGAAGGTATCATTTTCTAGGTCCCTCTTTTGTTTTGTTTTCTGTTCTAAAGTAGATAGTTTATTCTGTTGCTTTGAGATTTTATTTTTTCATTTTCATTTTTTCCAAATAAATTTTGGATCGATGTTCATTTGTCACTGAACTTTCTTTCAACGAGTGCTGATATCCACACTTAAATTAATCCGTGGAACCTCTTTGACCAGTGAATAGGGAATTTGTGTGTAGAATTCTGTGTGTGTAGAGTGGATATAAAATTTGTGATTCTTCGCCTGAGAGATTCGAACTTTCACGGAGAAATCCCATCTGCACCTGGGGTATTCGAATTTTGTCCCTTCAAAAGCTCTCCTATTTCTCTCATACCAGAAAGGCCACATTACTGAGATAGGAATTACCTTCCAAGCGCGCGGGTCCTACTTTTGAAAAGAATAACCCCAAGAAGACCAAAAGTTCTTTAGAGATTCAGGGATCACCAACTGACTTTAGTGCGCCTTAAAACTTGGTTTCATAGTCCACAGCAAGAGACAGTGAGCAACATATGCTCCAGTTATTTATTGATATGTTTTCACAGATAACACCACTCAATCGCTAGCCTCTTATTTCTTCAAAAAATCAACTATCAGAGTATTGCGCTTTTATTATTTATGAAGAAGTGATGAGTTAATGTTTTTGGTATATGGTGGCTCATCATACATGTTTTTGCTCCTGTAAGGAGGTTTTGGTTTAATATACTTATAATAGTTAATCTTCCATTAAGCTAAAAACAAAAAAACCTTTAGTCTACAGTGCACTACGTCATAATTATGATTACTGAATGTGTATGCAAGTACTTAGCAGGATAAAGCTATGGTTATGCATTCTTGATATGTTTCTTCATATTTTCCTGTGGATATACAAATTAATAAGCTATGTAATGCTTTTCGCAGGAGGCTGATGATTTCAAAAAGCTAGTTTTAACGGACACTTCAAGGGGTTTGGTTCATGTGTTCTTTTCCCAACGTGGAACATCAAAGGTACACTTATTGATGAATTTGCATAAGCTTGATGTGTGTTTCACAATTGTCTTTGTCTTTTGATTAGTTTGTAGGTAGCATATTGGCTATACAACTTGTCTAAGCTAGTAAGCAAGAAGGGTGAAGAGAATAAAAACCTTACAGCTGAAGATGAAAGAAAATGAGAAAAAGAGTAAAAGCTAGTACCTTTTGTTTGAACAAGTATATCTTGTCAGAACACATCAATGGTTCCGATTGTTTCCGTATTATTGAGTATAGAAGGAAACAAAACAGATTATAAGATGACTAATTGATATTACAGTAGAACCTCTATAAAGGAATGCTATTGGGACCCTAAAAAAAATTTACTGTTATAAATTACTAAATGTTTTTTCATATGTCATCAGTGGTTTCTGCTTTAGACTTAAGTTTTCTTAATATCAATTTCAATTGTAAATTTGATAACTATAGTCCAAATTCTCTCTCTCCTTTTGTGAACTAATTGTTACATAAGTATGCTGTATATTGTTCAGTTGTTGAGTTTATCTCAATTTGTGAGTCAGTGACAGGGAGACTCGAGGTGAAAATAATTGAGAAATACTTTGTCATTACTCTTCCAAATGCTTGTTATTTCCCTCCAATGAACTAGGGCTGGTTTTTGAGTTATCTGGCAGGTACCTAATGTTACTGATATTGGGCTCAAACCAAGGGTAGTAAAGAAAGTTGCTGTAATTGGTGGAGGTCTAATGGGCTCTGGTATATCCACAGCTCTAATCCTGAGTAACATACATGTTGTTCTGAAGGAAGTTAATCCTGAATACCTTCAGAGAGGAATAAAAATGGTTGAAGGTATTTCTCCTTGGCCAATCTCTTACATTTGGTCAACAGTGTTATTGTGTACCATATGTGCAAATCCCTTTAAGGCTGACTCATGTTAAATTGTTTTAGCAAAAAATCATTCTTTTGCGATGCAAGCGTATGTATGAGATAATAATGAACCAATTTTAATAGGTTTTCATCAATCTCAAAGCTTATGCGCTAAACAAAATAAGTAACTTTTGATGTTATTAGAATATAACGCAATGGGCCACTTGGTCTAGTGGTAAGTAGCCTCCCCCAGCTTCCCAATAGGTGGTTGTGAGTTCAAACCAGCTTCCCAATTGGATGTTGTGAGTTTAGACGTCTAGCCAAAGTGCAGAATTAAGAAAAGGCCTATGTAAGTGCTTATAACTATAGGCCACATTCTTTTTAGCTTACCAACTGATGGAGATATAATCTTCTTGACCATGAGTTAACATCCTTGTCAATTTTTTGGTTTTGCATTCTTTAGGCAAGTTATTTTTTCTTTTTGGAGAAAACTTGAATATTTTGATTAACATTTGCCTATAACCATTTCTGAAATTCTTTTATGCTGTGTAGTTCCTATTTCCTTGCAACTGAGAATATAAGATGGAACTGCCAATTTACTATTGTATGCTGTCCTTTTTCTTGAGTACATCATACTCTGATTTGCTGTTGTATGGGAAGATACTTACACTATTTTTAGTTGGAAACCTAACCTAAGAATAATCTGTGTTTCAAATATGTAATGAAAGAAGGCGCCATTTTTACTAATGATTTAGATGGGTTAGTTCCATGTACCATTTTAAAGACCGTATCTTCTTTTTGTGTTACACATTTGAATTATGCGCTAAAAAGTAAACTATGTTGCAGCAAATGTCCGAGGCTTAGTAACAAGGAAAACATTGGCGCTGGATAAAGCTGATAAGGCTCTTTCAATGCTCAAAGGTGTATTGGACTACTCAGAGTTCAGGGATGTGGACATGGTTATTGAGGTATGTTTTAAGTTTGATTCCTTAGTAATACTCAACTAATACTTATCAGAACCAGACCGGACAGGCTGGTTTATTTGGGACCAGACCAGGCCCCTCTGGCTCTACTAATTAACTGGATAAGCATGTGAACCAGAGAGAACTGGAACCAGACTAGGACCTTCAGCACTTTTGTTTACGTGCCGTAAGTATATGTACACTATTTGTAAAATAGTCAGTATTATTAAAAACGTGGAGAGCCTGTCAAACCATAAATTGAATCAGGAACCATGAACTGATGTGGTAACAGGTTCCACATGTCCTGATAATGATGCTCAACGTTAGAAAACAATTTTTTATCCAAAAAAGAAACGTACAATGTTTGTCTACTAGTAGTTCTCTTTTATGGGTTATTTATCAATTCCTTGACGAATGGCAGGCTGTTATCGAGAAAGTTCCACTGAAACAACCAATATTCAGTGAAATTGAGAAAGTATGCCCTCCTCATTGTATTTTGGCCACAAATACATCTACCATTGACCTGAATCTAGTTGGGGAAAAGACCAGTTCCAAAGATCGCATTATTGGAGCACATTTTTTCAGGTTTTATTCCAAACTTTCACCTTCAGAATATAACATTTATCAAGTCCCCTGAGCTCCTTTGGATTCATCAGATTGTTGTGAACTTAATACTTGCCAGTGATGAGGGCCGGAACATTTGGTTATTAGTCCTCCTAAATTGACCAACTGAGTGACAATGGATTTGCTTCCTCTTCTGTTATAGGGGTGAGAGATTTTCTATGCATTGAAAATACATGAATGCAACTATTTAAACTAAAACTGCAGAACATAATAAGTCCTAGTCACCGAATAACTTCATAAGGATTAAACAATTGTATTCTAATTGTCTACGTACATTTTCAGGTGATCTGTGATGGAGATCAATAAGGAATANNTTCCTTATTGATCTCCATCAATCTGGCTTAAATATCTCCTGTTTCTATGTGGAATTCTGAAAGGTTTTGTCTTTTTTGTCGTTAATGTAAAAGGCTCATAACACTTAAAATCATTAATGTTATACCCGCTTCTTATCCATGGAACGATTTATTTTTCTTCTTGCAATACTTTCTTATTTGTGTAAAAAATTCCCTAATGTACATATCTTGGTTTAAAAATCATAATACGTTGTGTTTCTTGGAAACATTTATTGGGGAACTTATGTTTTTCTTTTACTGTTATTCAATGGAAGTCCTGCTCATGTGATGCCTCTTCTAGAGATTGTGAGAACAGAGAAGACTTCGGCCCAAGTGATTCTTGATCTCATGACAGTCGGTAAAATCATAAAGAAAGTTCCAGTTGTGGTGGGAAACTGCACCGGCTTTGCTGTCAATAGAACATTCTTCCCTTACACGCAAGGCGCAGTTATTTTGCTCAATCTAGGTGTCGACTTGTTCAGAATTGATAGGCTGATCAAAAGCTTTGGTTTACCAATGGGACCATTCCAGTAATTTCTTTTTCTTATTACTGGTGAATCGTCATGCATTCAGGACCTCTCATGATTTATTTGACACAGTATGTTATTCCCTTTCTTTTAATAAATGTTGCGTCAAAGCACCATCAATAGAGAGCACAAGAAGGGGAATAGAGGGGAAGAAAGAGGATAGGGGTTCATATAAATTATGCCACTTTGTATAATGTGGCACTCTTATTACTAGGAGGTGTTCTTTAAATTATTATTTGATTTTTGCTGTTTATCTTTTGGGTTTACATTATACGGATTTTGTTGTACAGGTGACGTTTTCCTTGAAAAGCAAGTGGTTCGTGTGCATTAAACTTGTCAAAAGAAAAGTAGTTGAATACAATTCTCAGTTGCAAGTAGGAGCTAAGAAAATTTTCAATGAGTATTACCCTTACGACAGGCTTTAATTTCCATCACTGCATTCTAGCCTATGTCCTAATATTCCCCATGTGCAGAAGGTTCTTGATGGATATATGTTCAATAATAATAATTAAATAATGCTAACAGGCTTCAAGATCTATCTGGATATGGTGTAGCCCAAGCTGTTGGGAAAGAATTTGCTAGTGCATTTCCTGATCGCACATTCAAGTCTCCTTTGATTGATTTGCTGGTGAAAAGTGGTCGTAATGGTAATGCCATATTTATCTTGTATCTGTTTTTCTCTACTAGGGCTTTTTGTGGGCTCCGTCGATTGTAGGTCATATGCTAATTTCAAAGCCTAAAATATTAGAGAGAGTAGCAATTACAATGCTATATGTACACAACACACAAGTATTAGACAAAAATGATTACAGTTCTACCGCAAAGTTGTCTCATTCATGGAGGAAAATGCCATGTCGGAACAGTTGAAAGACCCTGATCATTACATACATAAATTCATATAGTTCTCGATGAATATCATTTCTCTGATCCTTATCATCTTCAACATGTTTCATGGGACGCATTGTTTTGCAGGCAAAAATAATGGAAAAGGATACTACATATATGAAAAGGGAAGCAAGCCAAAACCTGATCCCTCAGTGCTTCCAATCATTGAGGAGTGTTGCAGGATCACCAATATGATGCCTGGTGGAAAGGTATCTCTGTCACGCCATAGAATGAACTTTTTATTATCATAAGGATCTTTCTGTTTGCTGTGAAATTAGTCGTGGAAATGCATATGGGTGATATATTAGATTCAATAGTAATGATTAGTCTGCTGAAATATGTTGACAGCCGATACATGTTACTGACCAAGAAATAGTTGAGATGATACTCTTTCCGGTTGTGAATGAGGCATGTCGTGTCATAGAGGAAGGAGTTGTAGTTCGAGCATCAGACCTTGATGTAGCATCTGTTCTTGGAATGAGTTTCCCTTCTTACAGGTTAGTGCAATAGACAAACTGTCACTTGTTCTCCGGGATTGTTTTGTTTTCCTTTATATGTTAAGGTCATAATTGTAAGCTGTATAGCATGCATATAATTTCGTAGTATCAGTAGAAACATCTCTTTTAACATCACTTAAGTTAAATCAACCTAGTCCAAGACGACCATAGTTCCACTTCAACGATTATTCTTTTAAATTTACCTTGAAGATGTATACCAGTGGTAGCTGTATTTTGTTAGGTTGTTTATTGTACTTCTGTTTTCATGTACGTGACAAAGATCACGTGAAACGTGTTTTTCATGGAAATGTCATCTTATAGACATAAAACTGTTTTCTTACATATTTAGTATGGGTTGTTAATCAGCTGCACCCGGTTATTTTCTTGTGCATACTTGTTATCTACTTTCAGTAGATTATCATTGTGCTCATGCATTCACCTTAATAATAGCATCAACTCAGGCTTTACTAAGAAAATGATTTCCACTGGCAGAGGAGGTATTGTTTTCTGGGCCGATACAGTTGGGGCTAATCATATATATACAAGTCTGAAGAAGTGGTCAGAACAATATGGAAACTTCTATAAACCTTCAAGGTTTTTGGAAGAAAGAGCAGCCAAAGGCATACCACTGGTGAGATCCCTGTCAAGAGCTTCCCACTTTCTCCTCTTCCATAGCTTGGCTTTAAGTCTTTTACATGATCTGGTAACTTGAAAGCTTTTTGCCAAAGTAAGATTAAAAGGTATCTTTGGTCCTCGAATCCCTATAAAAGCAACCAAGTTGAAAATTTCTAAAATAAGCAACTTAAGTTGAATGGCACTTGGGAGTAGCAATCTTGGTTAACTTGTTACTCCGGGTGACGAGTTCAATGCTATACAATTAGAATTTTTGGGATAAAGTTTTTCTTCCTCCATTTACTGTGGAGGAATCAAGAAGCCACCGCTATGTTTACACTTTCTGAATAGCATAGTATGATCATAAAATTCTATTTAAATGCCAGTTTAGTATAGTTCTGTCTGTAAAGAATTTCATTTTCTGATTGCTCTTTTACTCTTTTCTTTACCCTATGTACTTGCACATATGATTTCTCCGTGCATTTATATCAAGTCTACTCGTGTTTGGCACGTAAATATTTTTTTGCAGAGTGCTCCTGCTTCAACATCACTGGTGTCCAAATCAAGGCTTTAGACATTCAACTCGATGCTGATCTACAACTCAATCATTTTGGCAATTTTCAGCAAGTGATGCATGGTTTTTCAGAAATAATATTTATTATCAGTATAGTGGTATTGTGGCAATAATGTTAAAAGTATGATAGCTGAAAAAATTAAGGTATATGATTGGGCCTATGATTTGAATACGATAAATTGTGAATGCTGCTGGGCTACAAGATTTGTGGTGAATATTTGATGAGGATAAAGTTGATTGTTGCTTTTGTATCTTGTAATTGTGGCTAAACTGAGCCTCTACCAAAAACAATATCAAGCAGATTTATTTGCTGAAAACGGATTTTCTTCTTGGAATAGATATTTATCGTCAACTTAATCATCATTTTGGCAAATCAATCAAATGAGTCAATCAATCATGTTTTAGGCCTTTTTTTTTCTTATTTCTTTTAAATTGCCAGGGTCTATAACATGGGGTTGTTATTTTTTTAATATATTAGATTATAAAAATATGATTTTTTTTAATTGGCAAATCTTAGGATTTAAATTTAAATTTTTGAAATTTATATGGATTGTTCAAACGGCATGAGTGAAATGATTGAAAAGTTGGGGCTAAATAGAATTTCTGATTTTGGTATGCGCATTCCACTTATGGTAACTTATATATATATAAACTTTATACATGCTATATCACGAAATTATAGGAAAAATTAATCAGAGAAAAGAGAATTGAAGCCTTAGGCTCCGTTTTTGGCCGAAATGGAACCTGGGAATTGGTTTATGGGGGTCCGGAGTAGCACTGTATTCGGTAGTAGCATTAATTCTTGAGGTATAAATCGAGTATTCATCTTATGCATGCATGTTAAATTCGTTTTTGAGCTATGCATGACTTTTCTATCTATAGTATTATAAGTGATTCTAGGAAAATTTTGGGGCTTCAGGACCATTTTTTGACAATTTTTGAACTTTGGAATGAGAATTTTATATTTTCTGGAATTATTTATAATTTTTGGAGAAATTGAGTGGAACTAAAATATTTTTGTGAATTTTAAAATTATTTAAAAGTATTTTTGGGGTATTGTTGGATTAAAAATAGTTCTTAATAAAATAATGGAATTTCGATTTTTTATAAAATTTTCCAGATTTTGGAAATTCTGAAAATTGTGAGAAAAATTGTTCCAAGGCTATGCATGCAATAATTTGAGCTTTATTATATTTTTGGAGTATTTTTAGTATTTTTGGTAATTAATCTTAGCATTTTTATTAAGAGAAAATATTGTTTTAATTCTGGAAAATGTATATTTTGAGGAGAAAATATTAATTTTTATTATGCATGCCATGGTTGATTTATTTAGACCTTTAAAACAAATTATGGGGAAATTAAATACTATTTTTAGCCAAAAAATATTATTTACTGTTATTTTAGGGGGATAATTTTAGCTCTGGAGAATATGTGTTTTAATGTAACAAGATATGATTTCAGCAATATGATATTTACTGGGTACTTTTGGAGAGAGGAAATAGCATTTTGGAAAATACAATTATTTTCTGTAATTTTTTTATATATATATAAAATATTTTCAATATTTAAAAATAATAAATAATATAAGTTTTATTAGTATTTATGCAAAAAAAAATTATTTTCCAAATTATTTAATAAATATATAATTGAATTTAAAATATTAATATTTAAAGTACATATTTATTATTACAAATTAAATTTTAATTTTCATAATAGAAAATTTTAGTACTTAATACTAAGAAATAATTTTTTTATTAGTCTCTCTCCTTACTTTCTTTCCCTTCTATCCACTTTCTTTAATAAATATTTTATTTAACTTTTTTCTCATTTAAATGACTAATTAATATTTAAATTTAAATTCTAAATTTAAAGTTAAGAAATGATAATTTTTAATTAACATATAAAAATATATATATTATTTAACAATTATATGTATTAATATGTATTAAATTTTAAGTGAAAAATGGCCAAAGCTATAAAATATAATATTTTAATATAATAAAAAATGAGATAAATAATTTGATTATAAAGCAAATTTACACGTAATTTAAAGAATTTGTTAATGTTATCGAATAATCATTCTAGGAGAAAAGAGGGGATGCTTCCTTAAATGGGATATCCAATAAGTCTTACAGCCGTTGGATTGCTTGCAAAAAAATAACGGGTCCCTCTATCTACCAGCGATCCAATGGCCCTAAAGCCATGAAGCCTCCTTGGCCCTTCTAGAATGCATAGTTGCCGGTAGTCAAGTGACCTGGCAGACGCATAACATGCATCTAAAGTCTATATATACGCCCATACATACACACACTGAAATCCATCCATCCAAAACCCAAAATAGCATTTATCCCAATGGATACCACATCAAACCCCAACCCTTTCCCTTTTGTAACCACAGCTCTAGCTGTGGTTTTGGCACTTTTTTTAATCAAATTTATTACTAAAAAATCGAAGAAAAATGAGAAAATAGCCCCCGTTGGAGGCACAATCTTCCACCTCATATACCACTTCAACAGAGTCCATGATTATATTACTGAAATTGCTAGGAAATATAAGACTTATAGGATTATACTACCCTTTGATAGCGAAGTCCATGTCATCGATCCGGTGAACGTCGAGTATATTCTCAAGACCAATTACGCTAACTTCGGCAAGGTGAACAATTATCCATCCTTACAAAACATCTTTTTTTGGCTTGGCTTGGTTTGGTTGTAGATATTAAGTTCATTTTTTTATGTTTATAATTAAAATTCGGTGTTGTAATTAGCTGTTGAGTTGTAAAAATGAGTTTTTTGTTTTTTTGGGGGGGCGGCGGAATATGGACACTTTAAACTTCATAGATTTTATTATTATTTCCATTTTTATTTTTATTATGAAAATTATAGAATTTTTGTCTAAAATCTGCAAAAACATGTCCTTGATTAATTTGTTTTTGTTTTCTTAGTTACTTTGCATCTTATCTTATGTGGATTGTCGGCAATCTTAAGTACTCTCAAATTACATAAGTGGTCCTTGTAGTTTATTATTACTCTTATTCATTCCCCTGAATTTTAATTACTCAAATAAATTC
Organism: Embelia ribes; assembly: GCA_001753735.1. Taxonomy (NCBI): domain Eukaryota; kingdom Viridiplantae; phylum Streptophyta; class Magnoliopsida; order Ericales; family Primulaceae; genus Embelia; species Embelia ribes. The sequence goes on from MKEJ01093410.1 coordinate 14,428, forward strand.
CTAGCTTTTGAAGAAAAATAGATTAGTTCTTATTTTGGTTGAGCAGATCGCCTATTTAGCCTTTTACGGAGGATAATTAGTGATTTCATATATGAATTACGAAATTTGTATTCCAAATATGGAGGTCATAGTACACAAAAGGACTGATTTTATTATTTTAAAATTTTAAGTGAAAATTATCCATCCTTTTGTAACCATATTTTTTCTATCTTTTTTTTACTTTTCCCTCTTTGGTGAATTTTGATGAGAGTTACTTTGGTTAATGTAATATTTTTAATAAATAAAATAATTAGTAAATGCTCAAACAACATAAGCGTCTTTATAGTTTTAATATAATATGTTTATTCTCACTTAACTTCTTGTACCATATGATAGTGGTACAAAATAAATAAACCGATCGATCTTATTATATTAAAAAGTTGGGACTAAATTTTGTTACATCATGCGGCAACGTGGCTATAATTATTTATTTATTTTTTTCTTACATGGAATGTGATTTATAACTAATAACTAAAGAATTCAATTTTTGACAGGGATGGTTCCAGTATGCGATATTGACCGATCTATTGGGTGATGGGATCTTCACCGTTGATGGAGAAAAATGGAAACACCAAAGAAAAACAGCAAGTTATGAATTTTCTACAAAAATATTAAGAGATTTTAGTAGTGAGGTGTTCAGAAGAAATATCTCCAAACTTGCTGAAATTGTGTCCGAGACTGCTACCTCTAATCAATCTATTGAGATTCAAGTAAGATTATATATAAATTTTGCATTATTATATTATAATAATAAAAGCTTTTCACATTAGAACAACTGAACATGTACTCCCTTTGCGTATAAGCAATCGTCCCGTTTGACCATTCAAATAATTTTAATCTTTGCAAAAAGTAACTTTACAAAACTTAATTACTTTGTCCATTTTGTATTAAGTGTCGTTTAGGTTTACGGCACAAACATTAAGAAAGCCATTTACTAGTCTTATTTGTATGAAAAAAAAAAATATTTTACCATATTACCTTTGATTGAAATACCAAAAAAAATTAATATGTGGAGTAATTAAGTGGGGTAAAATTGGAAAAAGTTAATAACAATAGTATTGGTTTTCTATAGCGACGCGTCATTTGAAATGAAGATTTTATTTAGTTAAATTTTCATTCCAAATTTGAAACTAATTCTGGCTGTTGTTCGAATGGAACCATTGTTAGGAATTGTTTATGAAATCGACTCTGGATTCGGTATTCAAAGTGGTGCTCGGTGTGGATTTAGATAGCATGTGTGGAAGCGATGAAGAGGGTACCGTCTTCACCAATGCTTTCAACCAAGCGAGTGCTCTCACTGTCCTCCGCTACATCGATGTTTCTTGGAAGATTAAGCGCTTTTTGAACATTGGATCCGAAGCAAAATTGAAAAAGTACATTCGCATAGTCGACAAGTATGTATACAAACTTATTAGAAGCAAGATTGAGCAAGTCAATAAATCCCAGAATGATGTACAAGTAAGATCCCTTTAATCACCTTGCGTTCTGTCTTTCTTGTATAAATTTCGCGAATAATACAAATAATAAAAATATTTCACTACTAACAGCTTGACCATTTAATCGAAGCCAAATTTTAGTAGAATTGTCTTCTGAGTCTGGTAACAGAGATTAGGAAAATAAGAAGCATGAAAATTGAGTAGATTCGTTAAAAAGAATAATTAAGGAGAAATAAAGACAGGCAAAGAAACCGTACGGTATGACCTCCCAAAAATTGAGTAGATTTCTTAAAAAAAAAAAAAATTAAGTCGTTCTGCTCGTTGAGCAGTGCAGGGGAGTAAAATATAACGAACAATTATATTAACCAATTAGCTGATAAGGTTGATGTAGTTACATTTATACCCAAGTTCATCCAAACTCAATTTCAAATCATAATTGTTATTGCCAATCAATTGCTTAAATCTTTCTAATTTTTGGGATATAGTTCTTAATTTCTCCTAATTAAATTATATTAAGATCACTAATAGATGTTTTGGTGAAACATAATAACAGAGCGCAAAGAAAGGAGATATATTGTCAAGATTTTTGGAATCGAACCAGACGGATCCAAAGTACTTGAAGGACATAATCCTAAGTTTCATCGTGGCCGGGAAGGACACTACAGCAAGCACACTTTCTTGGTTTCTTTACATGATGTGTAAACACCCCGAAATTCAAGACAAAGTCGCACAAGATGTTTGGGAAGCAACAAATATGAACTCTGATATGAGCTTCGATGAGATTGCGGATAGCATCACAGAAGAAGCTATCGAGAAGATGAAGTATCTTCATGCAGCTCTGACCGAGACTCTGAGACTTTATCCTTCAGTACCAGCCGTAAGAATTTACGCTTACTTTTTATTACAAGCTATTACGGTTTTAAAAAATCTTGTTTTCTATGTACAAATTACTTCCACTCAAAGGGCTATAAGACATGTCTCCTCGTAACTAATATTTTTTTACGTCAAAATATTATTCACTTGTACAAAACCTTGCTAGTGTAAAATTTTCATAAAAAGGTGGAAAAGTTTTTTGTATTTGTCCGATAAGTTTATGACATGTTACTTTTGTGTTACGTTGCAGGATAAGAAGCAATGTTTATCAGACGATATATTACCGGATGGGTACATTGTCAAGAAAGGACAACAAGTTGTATACCAACCATACGCAATGGGGCGTATGGAATGGCTTTGGGGTGAGGATGCAGAGGAGTACCGCCCAGAGAGATGGTTCGACCAAAATGGTGCTATCAAACAAGAAAGTTCCTTCAAATTCACCGCATTTCAGGTCAGAAAAATCACCCTACATATATATATATTAAAAAGAAAAAGAAGTAGTTTTTTTTCTAGCAACAATGAGTTTCGATTCAATTCTAATATATTGAAAAAAAATATATATAATTCAGGCGGGACCGAGAATTTGCTTGGGGAAAGAGTTTGCTTACAGACAGATGAAAATTTTCTTAGCTGTTTTGGTTGGGAGTTTCAAGTTCGAGCTGAGTGAAGAGCAAAAGATTGTTACTTACAAGACTATGCTCACTCTTCACATCAATGGGGGCCTTCATCTCAGAGCCACCCCAAGGGTATTAAAGAGCGCATGAATTTAATCACAATAGACACCCTTTTGCTATATCATCATTGGGTTGCTTATATATGTATTAATCTTGTTAATGTATGTTGAGTGATTGTAAGCAGTGTAATAAGATGGTAAAGTGTCTTGCTTGTATTTGTGAATTTTGTGTTCTTTATCCATTGAGAAAATAAAATCTTTGTAATATTTCTACAATGTTTGTTCACTCACAATATCCTCTAGTTCTACCCTTTGAATCCAATATCATGTACTTTTAT